>WEIV01027543.1:40458-99588 GCA_013390005.1 Calyptomena viridis | reverse complement strand
CCGGGTCTTCACCTAAGCAGGGGATACATAATTTAGACTTTGGGTGCTTACATTGTTTGGATAAAGGTGTTTTGGTTTTCGATACATAATATATATGCATATATATAGTTTTTTTGTTTGTTTGTTGTTAATAAAATCCTTTCTATCCTTATACTCAAAGTCTCAAACAATTTGATATTGGATTCACTTTTAATTTGTTTCAGCTGTCTCTCCCCCTCAAACAGAGACATCCTCAAATTATGGTACACTTGAATCCCCTTCAACCTCATGAATTCCCAGAGAGTTTTTCTTTTTCTCTTCTTAGAAGATTTTGACAACTTACCGTATGTGTGTTCGATGATTATAGTGTTTTACTAAGAGTTTGACCAGAGGATGTGTAGGGATTTTATAGGAAGAGTGAAGGAGCTACAATTTCATAACTTTCTAGAAGATCTAATTTTGATTTTTTTTCAAGGACTTACAGAAAACTTCTGTATAATCTGCAAGAAGACTATTAATGTTCTATAATACAGAGAAAGGAAAAAATATACCTGTGAAATGGGAGACACAATTAAAAACAGTTTTCCTGTTAAATTTTTTGTAATGCGGAGTTATGAAATGGTGCTGAGACACAAGTTGGTGCAGCTAAATTTTGGGCCTAGCTGATGCAAGTTTTTACCAATAGCACTACAAATTATCATGTCATTTATATCTTGTTAATTTTCCTGTTTCTATTTCATGGATCTTCACATCATGCAGCATTTTTGCTCATAAAATATCAGACTGGTGTTTAGCAACAGAAACATGATCAAGAGGAAGTGATTGCTTTAGGTGGCCAAACATTCAGAGGAAAGAGAATAGACAGCTTCAGGCATAGCTGTAATCCAAAAACTGATTGTCTAGAAATCAGATAATTTCAAATGAAGCTCAGCTATCTGTGCTCATTGTGAATTATGTTACTCAGGTCCTACTACCTTATAAGGCAATAGTATAGCTTAATCAACAGTGTTGTGAAAGGCAAGATGAAAACTTTATTGGCTCATATTTCTTTGATAATATTAACTCCCAGCTGGAGGGATTCCGTCATGATGTGGGCAGCAAGGAAAGCTTGTGGATAGGTCTTGTGTCCTGCCTTGAGAAGGCACTGATGGCTGGGCAACCTATGTGGAAATTGCTGCTGGGCAGTCTAGTAGTGCTTTCCATCCAAGTTCAGAGAAATTTTAATTGTCCGCTCTGGTCCAGGTGATATAAAATCAGCTATGGACGAGGCTGCAGGTAATGCAACTGCTCTGTGTTGCATAGAATAAAAGATGTATTTTGTCTCAAAGAGAACCTGTGTTGTATAGGAAGAGAAGTGGATGTCTGTGTTCTACTTCTGGAAAAGCTATTTGAAGAAATAGGTGCTATTTTAGTATATTACACTGACAGTGTGGAGCTGTCGTAATTTTGCAGTAGTCTCAAACTGGCATTGATTGCTCTATGTTTATGAAAGTACATTTTGCCCCAGCATGATGTGAGACTTCCCTGTGCCAAACCAGAAGTGTGGAAAGTTTAAGTATAGCAGAGCTGTCTCTGTCATCCTCCTGTGTTTTTAAATCCAGCAGTGACTCTATGGAGCAATAACTGTGCTGAGAAACAAACATCACCATGTCCTTTGGCTGTTTTGGACCCCAACAAACCCCCATGAGTTTGGTTTGTTTGACAGCCTCGGAGTGGGATGGTCTACCTGCACCTGGATACATGACCAAGCATTTTGGCTGATTTATTCCCTTTACCACACAATATATGTATGACTTTGTTGAAGTGAATGATGACTCTTATGGTGATTCTTGCTGAATAGCAGAAATGTTTCTCACTGCATCAAGTAGTGAAATAGGAATATGGCAAATAGGAATAGCAGTGCATAGGAATATGGCACTAAAGTAAGAGAAAAAATTATGAACATTAAAAGTGTAAACTGATAGTGATAGCCTTTATTATCCCTTCAGACACTAATGGCAGTTTTATTAAACAGCTTCTTCAGTAGGCTGGTCACGTGAAGTAGAGCTAGATAAGATTCATTGCACAAATAAAAATCTCGAGGAAATAATTTGTTTACTGTTTTCAGCATCTTTACAGAATATAATAATATGGTCAGTAGAGCCGAAATACATAATACAAAAACCAGAGCTGGGGAGAAGACATGTTTACATTGTCCTGAATACACATGTTGTTGTAACAGAAAAACTAGTTAAGCTAATTTTTAATTTGTAGGCATCTGTTCAAGACTTGTCGTTGTCAAGAAAAAGATTATAATCAAGGTGCATGTACACCTAAAGAGCACTAACAAGGAGAATGTCAAGTAGGTATGAAAACAAATCTCCTAACGACCCATTTCAATTTGGAGTAAACACAATGCAGAAAAACAAAACCAGGAATAGACCTGAACAGCAGATGCGCTGCCGTGAATAGTTAGAATAGTTAGTTATTCAAGAGTGGTTTAAACTTCCCTACACTGAGTTGTCCTACAAGTACTCACATGTCAACATGGAGGAACAGTATCCAGGAGGAACTGCAATCGGCAGCAGAAGGTGGTATGTATTTGAACCTGATGGACAGGAGCAGGTAATCTTTGAATGCAGGCTTTACCCAGGTGTGCTAGCAGCAGGAAGTGCTCATTGTCCCTATTTGCTGCCATCAGAGAGACAATGGTTTACTTTTCATCCATCTTATGTCCATCAAGTCAGTTTTAGGTTGCCTGAGGACCAGCTTTTTTGGTGACCTTAGTGATAGATCAGTGCCTGTCATGTTATTGTTTGCTCTTTACCTGCTCCCATACACTCCAGTGATGCTAATAGGGACAATGGGTTTTGCAGTGATTGCTCTCAGAGAGGCTCTAAAAGAAAATGGCTTTGAAAGGGAGCAGAGGGAAATCTGGACTGAGGGTTGGTTTGGCAGTGGGGAAAAACAGGCTTCTGCAATTAGTTCTAATGAATTATAATAAACATAGAACAATATCTCCCTAGCTTTACAAATTGAAGGAGTAATTAAATCTGGAATAAGCCACAGTTGAAATTCTGACTTAAATGCAAAGGATTATTTATTTTGTGAAGGTTGAGCTATGTCAGACTGTGCAGCTGTCTTAGTGACCAAGGAAATGGTCATTAAATGAGCTAATACTACCAGAAAGGGCAAGGGAATCATATTTCCTTTCAAAATATAGTAGGAATAATATGTTGGTGAGTCTTATGTTAGTGTCACATAAATGAGGAGAAATGATAATTAAGAATAAAACAACTAAAGAGCACAATATCTTGGAGGATGAAAGCAGATGAAAATTTATGCCTGGTTGACCTCCTTTAATTGTTCAGGTTGTTTAGAAAAATAATGGAGAATGGAGAACTAAGATTTCGAAAATCCTTGGGCAAAGGCTTTTGGAAGAGAGCATTCAGGATACTAATGATGCATAAGGTGAGATGTACATTTTTCCTGCTGGATTAGGTACCTCTACTGAGCAGTTGAAATATAAGGAAACTTTATGTGAGAAACTAAAGCAATGGTTATACAGTCAACACTAACCAGAAGAGAAGCAACTTGTATCAGTTAAAGGAGCCTTCTCCCTTCCTCTGCTGTAAATGCATTGCATCCCTGTTACGCTGGGGAAATTGATTATACCTGTTCTGTAATTACTTGCAATTATCATGCATCTGATTGTCAAACTGTATGTACAGCTGTTTTTATCTTAGGCACACTTCACCTGTCTGAACTGAATTTTTTCATGCTGGTTATACACCTGAGGCAACAGCATTAAGGAAAATTTGAGCTGCAATGGGGTTTTTTTGCTGAGAGAAGAGGGAAAAAAAAGACCTTTCTCTCTCCTGATTTTTAACAGCCTCTTTTGTGTAAAGTTCTAGAAGCCATGTGCTTTGGCACCAGTAATTACAACTTTTCTTGGGAGAGGGTTCTTCTTTGGATCAATAGACCAGCATTGTTCAATTTTGGACAAATTATGATCCTTTCAGAGTAAAGTTGTGAAGGTTTATTGTTGCAGAGACCAGCCTGTGTGGTGTTCTTATGATCTGGCCCTTCTACTCTCTCAGGCCCTATAGGGGTGAGCTGCCTGTGCAGGAGTGAAAAAGTAGATAGAGGTACTTTGACATGATTAACCTAAATAATATTGCAAGATTGTAGTGCTACTCTGACTACTCTTTTATTTTTCTGGAGGAGAGTAAATGTATTAAATAAACCAAATATTTATACAAAATCATAAGACTCTTTCATCTTCTTATGATGAGTTGTCTGTTTATTCTCACACTTTATTTTCTGCCAGCTGGTCAAATTCTAAATCAATTCCAGCAAGTATTGCTATTTCTTTTTTTTGACATTCAGTTTTGGGTACTCCTCCTTCCCACAAGAAAAACAAAGCCCAAAACAAACCTCACTGAACCCTCACTTCAAAAAGGTTACTTGAATTGCTTAGCTTATAAGTTTAAGGGTGGATCTTTTTTAATTTTGAGGATGCTTCTTTCACAAGTTCTTGGAAGAACCAATAAAACTAATAAATCTTCTACAGTGAATTTCTAGAGAATCATTAACCAGAGGTTGGTTGCTGTGGATACTGAAGTAGGTAGCCTATTAAAAAAAACACAAACAACAAAGCAAAAAGCAAAAAAGAAGTATCCACACACAACCACAAAAACAAACACTAGAAACAATTTGATCGAAGCTCAATAGTGAAAAGAAGCAAACCTCTCCTCTTGTAACAGAAGGTGTTGCAGTTACAGAGCAGAATCAGAGAATGGGCCAGGTTGGAAGGGACCACAGTCCAACCTCCCTGCTCAAACAGGGTCATCCTAGAGCATATCAACAGAATTGTGTCCAGATTGTTCTTGAATATGTCCAGTGAGGAAGACTCCACAACCAATCTGGACAATCTAGTCATTTGCACAGTAAAGAAATTCTTTCATATCTTTAGATGGAACTTCCTGTGCATCAATTTCTGCCTGTTGTCTCTTGTCCTATTGGGCACTACCAAGAAGCGTCTGGCTCCTTCTTCTTGGCACACTCCTTTCTGATACTTATATACATTGATTAGGTCCTCTCTCAGATGAAGAAATACAAGAAAGCAAAGTGGTAGTAAGGTAACTCTTTCTTCTACCCTAATATAAAGAGTATAACATAATCCCCACAGAAAAAAAAGAATAAAAAGATGACCTAGTGACAGTCTGGGACCAGCTGCTCCCCTAACAGCAGGGGCAGGTGGGCTTCCCTCTGTGAGTTCTAGCAGGTTTCTGTAACAGTATTTTCCATTGCCAGTGCTCACATGAAGAGTTAATTAGGGACACGACCATATTTCTGCTTTTGATAGCGTGTAACAATCCCCAAAATGCAAATAAAAGAGAAAGCTACAGCTGTTCAAAATATTCCTGCTGCTACATTAGTCAGTACAAGGGGACGAACATAAGGGCAGGAAGCTTCTGATTTAAGAGCAGGTTTGTACGGCATATGTGACTCAAACTTCAACACTGTTTGGACTCGATGCCGGCTTAATTTTACTCCTGCCCATGAAGCTGAGTTTGTGCCTGAATGTTTCGTATATTCATGCTCTTTGAATCAGACAGGATGCAAAATCCCCCCGATGTAAAGATTTTTGATGCTGGTATTTATCCTACTAACATAAAACTCTGGTTGTTAGGAAATACCACATGGTGCCATAGACTCAAGAAAGCATGGATGAGAGAGACTGTCTAGAACTGAGAACAAATGGAGTTAACTTGCTACCTCCTCTGTATTTGCAAAGAATCAGACAGAGGAAAAAAGTGTTGTCGTCTTTTTTTTTAACAGATCTTTTTCAACTGTCTTTGTAGTTCCCTTTCAATAATGACAGTAACATGGCTAGTTCCCTGAGCAAGAGGTGTAGTATTCCTGTTTAAGAAAGTGAAATGGAAAGGGCTCAAGTGGTACAGGAGCTTGCCTTGGGCAACTGTGTTTTATGATGCCTATATGCTATCAGACTACAAATACTATAAATCACATGTTTTCCATCATCTTGGTCTTTTTGCTTACATTATATATATATCAAACTTTGCTAACAATAAAATAATGTCAAATTCAGACAGCCATAGGCAAGAAAGGTGAGAAAGGGAAATTTTGCCTTTAGCTAAACTATATGTATAAAGGCCTGGAGAAAAGGATGCCATGTTTCATCTTTCTCAGGCTAGTCTGACCAATAACATTAAAATTCCCTCTGACACTCCTGGGAGAGTCAGGCCTTAAAAGCCTTAGCTCCCAAAAGACAGCAGAAAAGGTGAATCCTTTTGAGAAACTGGGTGCTGGGGAACCGTGCCTTCTCTTCAGGAGCTTCTTGTCTGATCTGTCTTTTGGCACCATTAGTACATATTTCCATTGCAAGAAAAGCACCTCCTCCTGCTAGGATTTATACACACAATTCTGGTATCCTTTCAAGGCTTTAGTTTGGTAACAAGGGTAGTGTTCTTACATTTCTTTTGGATTGTGTATAACAGTGAGCCTCATCTTGCCCATGACCCTGAGCAGCAGAACTGGCATGGGTGGTGTATGCTGTGGTTGTCATTCATGTGTCTCATGTTGTTCTGGATTACAGGTATGACAACATGATGGGTTGAAACTGCTATCCAGGAAAGTGGCAACATCTGTCAATATAGCTGGATGTAATCTGCTTGACAGCTTGCTGTTAAAACTTGGATTTATATTATGAAAAAAGGCTGACAGATACTTTTCTGCACAGCTTTCAGTGTGGTTTTTTGACTGCTCCCAAAGTGTTTGTTGGAATATGAAATGAGTGTGTTTTGACAGTGTCAAAGTCAATGTTAATGTTGTAGAAGCCTTTAATAAAATAGTAGTTCCATGGCTGTGCACCTGTTGGTTAAGGCAGCTTCAAGAATGGCAGGTCTTGGAGGGGTTTGTACAACAGCTGGAAGCAGGTTCCAGCAGCCACTGGCATGGCTTGGCCATGCAATGAGCGCTGCTGTCCTGGCCAGCACTACTTCTATTCATAGAGTCCCACAGCACAGTGCAGCATCCTATAGAAATGTTGGCTTGTACCTGGGCACATTGAGTGACTTTTTACATGGGCACATACTGATAGGACAAGGGGGAATGATTCTAAACTGGAAGTGGAGTAGTTTAGGTTAGATTTTAGGAGGGTATTCTTTACTGTGAGGGTGGTAAGGCAGTGAAACAGGTTGCCCAGAGAAGTTGTGGATGCCCCATCTTGATAAGTGTTCAAGGCCAGACTGGATGAGGTTTGAGCAACCTGATCTAGTGGAAGGTGTCACTGCCCGTGGTATGATGATCTTTAAGGTCCCTTCCAACCCAAGCCTTTCTAAGATTCTATGATATTGTGATTGTGATGATGGGGTTCTCCAAACAGGGCTTCTGCCTGGAGCATTGCACTGCATGGCCAGAGCACAATCACTTGTGCTACTGTGGTCTTTCATCTTGCCATCTCAAGTGCTGCTGCATAGCGTGAACACATCTATCTTAGTCTTCTTTTTAGAAGCATTTAGCTATGAATCAGAACACATTACAGCAGATAACTAAAGTTACTGCTGTTGAGCTGTGAACGACAAATCATAACAGCACAATCTCCGAGCAGAATTTTCAGCGAGTCATAGTGGGGCTATTAAAAGGACACTATAACAAGCATAAACAGTCACTCTATAATAGAAAGTAAATAATGAAATTATTGTTTAACAAAAACTCTTAAGAAAAAAATATTTAAGCAGTCATTTGTCATTGTTTAACCCCAGCCAGCAACCACGTCCCATGCAGCTGCTTGCTCACTACCCCACCGGCAGGACTGGGGAAAGAATCAGAAGGATAACAGCTAGAAAACTTGTGGGTTGAGATGAAGACAGTTTGGTAGGGGAAGCAAGTCATGCAGAGAAGCAAAGCAAAACAAGGAATTAATTGACTGTTCCCCATGGGCAGGCAGGTAGGCATCTCCATGAGAACAGGGGTCCATCCCACATAATAGTTATAGGAGAAGACAAACACCATCACTCAAAACATTCCCCTTCCTCCTTCTTCCTCCCCCATTTATATACTGAGTATGACATCCTATGGTATGGAATATCCCTTTGGTCAGTTTGGGTCACCTGTCTTGGCTGTGTCTTCTCTTAGCCTCCCAACTTCCTTGACAGCATAACATTATGAGTAGCAGAAAAGGCCTTGGCTCTGTGTAAGCACTGTTGTGCAATAACAAAAACATTTCTATATCATCAACCCTGTGTTCAGCACAAATCCAAAACACAGACCCATACTAGCCACGATGAGGAAAATTAACTCTACCTCAGACAAAACCAGCACATTGCATTATTCTCTGGAAGTTGTTTCCTCCTTCTATTCATGTTCCTCTCATGTGCTCCTAAACATTTTTTATTTGGTGTTGTAAGTCTAAAATTTTAGTACAAAGAAATAAAACAAAGAAAAATACATCCTTGGTGCCCTGACATACAGAAATGGATAAAAGTCTGCTCTGGAGATTTGTTTCACTGCTGGGCTATTTATTCAAAGCCAGTCCAACCTGTAATTGCTCTTGTTAGTCCACTTACAAAACCCACTGAAATCCATGCAAGGCAGTGACTGAGCTCTGAGAAGGTGAAAAGCACATTGATGATTCATTTGGAATTAATTTGATAGTCTTATTCAAAGTTTTGGGTGGCAAACATTTAGACTGCAGTGTGGACTCGCATTTTGTGTTGCTTGACCACGACCCACTGTCCTTGACACGTACAGTGTGGATACTCAACAGGGGAACTTTGTGGTGGGGAGCAGGTGCTCTCCCTTCTGGGATTTCCTGGTGACACCTAGTCTGGGATTATTACCCCTTCACAAAACACTGTAGAAACCATAGAGTTGCAGGGATATATCTTGTTCTATACTGTGCCTGATCTCCCGTATCTGGCAAGCATTAGCTCCAGTTCCTTCATATGTATCAGTTCTCTTCCGTCTTATGCTGTCTTCTTACAGTGGCAGAGAGCTATGAGGACTGAAGGAGCTGCATGCAAGCAGCTCCTATCCGTTTAGGAGTTACTCTGCTGGGTGCAGAAGGCATAAGGCACAGGGGACTTCTCATGCCATTCAGGCCTTTTGCCATGCTTGGAAACACCCCGGTATTTTGATGCTGTATCAGTGGGGCCAGCAATCTCCATCACCTGGTTTGTTTGACTTATGTTTTGGAGAAATTACCATGACTGTGGTCTTGCTTCTTGTCCTTGCTTTTTTTCTACTAGTTTAGCTCTGAGTTCAAATATGCTATTAGATTGCAGTGAACTTTTATAATTGTTTTGTGGATATGAGGGTTGTCCTGTTTGTCAAGAAGTGTGATGTGGTGGGAAATCTGAATTTAACTCACAAGGCATGACAGCCACTATCTCAGCACTGCTGATGTCAAAGTAAGGCCAAGGCCAGGCAAGAATTGATGGCTGCCTCAGCCTTGTCTGCAGCATGTCCAGGAGGAAACACTGCTAAAAAGCCTCTAGACAGGATGGAGTAACAGCGGCTACCATAAAATATTATTGCACAAGCCGATGAAAACCCTCTAGTCTTGGCTGAACCTGAAATGCATGTCCTTGCTGCATCTAAGTCTTTGCTTGGTGGCAGATACTCCTGCAATATGAGCAGCTTCATATTAAGTGTACACCCAGCTTTACCTGCATGGCAGGATTTTGTGTGGTAGAAGGCCTTTTCCTTTCTTACCCTCACTTAAGATGAACCATAGTACAAGCAATTCATTTGACAAGCCATGCAGACTGAGTAAAAGGAAAAGTCCTATCTGATCACACTCACATTTTTTGATACAGTGATTGAGAAAAAAGATCTTCGTTTCAGGTTGTGTCCCTATCAACTTTTGACAATGCTTGCTGTGGGAAGAATTGGGCTGCTCAAGACTGAGTTAATAAACCTGTTAATAAAGGACAAGAACTTTTACATAGTTCCGTTATTCCTTCCCTTCCATCAAAATGCATCTCACAGACATTAATAAATCAGGCTGTAATATTTTAAAGACAGACAAAGACTTAAGCAGGGCTAAATAAGGAAAATTTGAAGGGTCAGTCTTGGGGCATTTGGAGAGGGCAGTCTGGGCACTTACGTAAGACAAGAAGATGATGAATATGTGCACATAGGGAGCTTGCACTGAGTCCTTAGGCTTGTTCCAGGCTGCAACTTCAATGGCCACTGCCTAACTGGCCTTTCCGAACATTTTCTACACGTCAGCCCTGCTGTAAGGGTTGGAGCTCAATGACTTTTTTCTTGTGGAGGAAGGAAATATGAGTGTGTCATAGCTGATATAAAAGCTACTCAAAATATCTGTTTTACCTTTGCTTTTGTAATTTTGGCACAGCCTTCTGCCAACTGATTCTTCCTTGTGGTTTAAAACACAGAAATTTCTAAACAGGAGTGGACTGAAGAAACTGTGTAGCTCCACAGGTTACAGGAGCAGGCTGTGCATATGTAACAAACTACATCCTGGGTGACTCGCTGGAACGCTTGCCACCATTTTTGTCTCCCCTGGGTCAGGTGTGTCAGGCAGTCACACTTCCAATCCTCTGTGCTGGGTGTTGGGGAGGAGGACTCTGCGTGGGGAGTATGAGGGTGAGAATGCCATCCAGCCCCTGCTTCCATGCCAGGCGTGTCATAGCTCTTCTCCGGCTTGCAGAAGTCTCACTTGGTTCATAGTCTGAATGCCATGAGAACCTTTACTTTTTCTGTAAAGCAGGAAGATGCTCATGAAGACACAAGCGTGGCATGGTCACTGCCACTGTCTGAGATGGTGGTGCTCCTCCTTGTAACATGTTGCATGGAGGATGTGTCTGCTTGGCAGCTGGCTGGTTTGACTCTATTTAGCACGTGCATACCCAGAGCTCCAGTTCCTCAGGGTGGTAAATGGAGACATAGTAGATTCAGAAACCTTTCTCTGAAGACGTTTAGGAACAAAACCTCAGGGGAATTTCTTTCCCTGAGAAGAAAGATAGATGGTCTCTGGGTCTCTAGGGGAGATTGTGTGGAAAGCAAGCTAAACATCATTTTAAGGAAAAATAAATCGTGATTCCTCACTGCACTCTAGGCAGAGTTAACTTATGTTTTGGGTACAATATCAGCACATCCTCACAAAATGTGGCATGAATTCTGCAAATCTCTGCTGCAAATTCCAATATAATGCTCCCAGCATCCTGCCCAAACTCCTCCACAAGCCTTGGGACACTCTGCAGGCACTTTTATCGGTAGTGAGTAGAAGTCCACTGATACCCTACAATGTAAATTTCACTAAATTATTGTGGCATAACATTTTTCATCTGGGAAAGAGACCAAATCTCACAGGTAAAGTAGCTAGTTCGTCACTGAATCTGATTCAGATCAGCCACTTAAACCTGGGGCTCTCATCAGTACCTTCATGTGAGGACCTAATTAGTGAGATCCCAGAGTTAACAAGTTTATTTGCTCTATTTTTTTCTTATTTCTCCCTAAATTATTGATTCTTGTGTTTAGAGCCACCTCTGAGTTCATGATCCTTTGTATTT
The DNA here is from genome assembly GCA_013390005.1 of Calyptomena viridis. Lineage (NCBI taxonomy): Eukaryota > Metazoa > Chordata > Aves > Passeriformes > Eurylaimidae > Calyptomena > Calyptomena viridis. Next base: position 88,066 of record WEIV01027543.1, on the reverse strand, counting down.
GAAGTCACAGCACTATAGGAAAGTATTTCATTTTCTTAACAATCCAATTTCTTCCTCTTTTGAGTGCAACAATTTGAATACCTTCATAAAAAACCCCAACACTACTAAAAAAAAATCCCCAAAACCCCAGGTCATGTTTTTATAATGATGGCGATTTAAACACACATTAGCATTCTGTGTTTATTTTAATTACAGGTGCAATGGAAGAATAAAATATTTATACTTGTGTGCATTTCTTTCCCTTCTGACAGCAGAGACAATATGATAAACTTTTCTGAGACTGCAATAAGATTAGCATTTTTCAGCATATGTTTATATATATATATGGTATGTATTTGATAACCTTATTATTTTGGCCGTGGGAGATCCATTAAAGGATGACCCTCTTTGAGCAGGGATGCTGGACCAAATGACCCACTGTAGTCCCTTCCAACCTTACACATTCTGTGATTTTGTGAAAAAAGTAGAAACAAGTATAGGTCTCAAGCATTTTTCATGTTAATGAACATATCTGCAAAGAATACCTGAGCATGCATTATCTAGCTGCAGAAACCCAAAATTTCTCCAGCTTTTTTCATTAAATCCAGTCATCTTGAGCAACACTGCCATATAATTTCTTTTCTAAATGGTAAATACTTTATCCTCAAAATTCTGTCTAAATTCTCATTTTCCTCTTTCTAGCATCCTCAGTGTCTGGAGACATAGATAAATTTAATTGCCATTCGTATTCAGTGCCATGTCTTGCTGCTGCTGGTAAAGGAGAAAGACCCTTGAAGTTTGGAGTTTCACCACATTGTGTCCTTGATTGCAGAGGAATTGACTCTCTGCATCTTGGGTACTACCAAGAATTACTAAAGAACAACAGCAACACAGTGCACAGTTGCCGTTTAATCTGTGTATAATTCCCTTATTCAGTTTAGAATAAAGATCAAATACAAGAAAAAGCTCTAAAAACTTTGTATTAATGTGTTAGAGCTATAATCCTGCACCAAATCCCCTGGAGTAAATACATATGGTTGCATCTTTGAGCCCAGATGAATTACACTAAGTAAAGCTCACATTCTATTATTACAATGGTTATTATTTTTCATAAGACCATCAGACTCACTGAAATAACTTAGAACTGTATAGGCCTGACTGTGCTTTCACAGGCCTTTGTGCACATGTGAAATACCAATCATTTATAATAGGAGTAATGGTGAAAGGGGGTGAAAGTCAGTTTCGTGTGCTTACTGACAACCCTGCGCATTTTCAAGAAAAAGCACAAAGATTTTTTTCTTTTCAATAAGTCATTACGTACAGACTGATGACCTATTTTTTCCATAGGGAAATCAAAGGCAGAATATAGAAAAGAAAAAAAAAAATTCTGAACACTGAAAAAAGGCAAAAATGTAGTTTCTGTCTTCTTCAGCTGGTCAGAAGTATTCCAATCTGGTCTTCTGTTTCCTTTCTCTTCTGGCTGTGCGGCTCTTTCTAAGTCCTGAACTGCCACTAGTGCCTAAATGTAAATTCCCATGTTGAAGGGAGTGCAGGCTCTGATTCTTGTTTAAAGCTACTACCAGTGTATCTAAGACTATCTCCTGCATGAAAATGATGCAAACGTTTGCTGTGCTTTTGATGTGTCCAGGTTAAATAATCCTGTCATTATTCAGACAAAGTGTCTTTCTAGTTCACTTGTGCCCATTCTTCAATGACAAGATTTATTTATTTTCCTTGAATGAATTATATTCTTGTATCCAAAGACAGTAGAGTTTCTTAGAGACACAGCAAATGGCAAGAGCCAAATGCACAAGGCTTTGCCCCAGACTTGCTTTCTATTGCTAAATATACTTGCTTAGGCAAATTTTATCTGTCTAAGTTATGCTATTTCAAGGCTGACAGACTTCTTGTTGCTCTATTATTTCCTGAAATACAGAATGCTTTCAGTTTCCTGACTTCCTCACCTCTGGATTTGGTTGCCATCTGTCAGGTAGTCAAATGTGTATGTTTTCAGCAGTAATAGAAATAAATCAAAAAAAAACCAACAAGGAAGAAAAAGCCCAGAAATATCAAGCTCATTGTAGTGGGTAATTTCTGAGGTGCCTCAGAAGCAGTGTATGGACCCACTAGTCCCCCTACCACAAGCTGAAAACCCCAAAGTAAGATAGAAATACCATTAACAATGATGAGTGAATTGACAAGAAAAACATAAAAAGGTGGATATCAGCAACAGGGGAAACACCAGCCCTATTAGACCTTTAGGTCTTTAATTTGGTCTTTAATTCAGTGGCTTCAGCCTACCTGTGCTGAGTGCTAAAATCTTCAGAAGACAATATAAAATGAATCCTAAGGGAGTAATGTTCAGGGAGCTTTCCTGGAATTCCTTATTTTATGCACTGGAAATAAAAATGTTGCCCCCACATTATATTATTTGTTATTCTTTGACTGAAGCATGTTTATTCATCACCAAAATGGCCTGAAGCTTCTAAATCTTTTAGAAGGCTGCTGCGCCTGAGCTAAGTAAAATCTTGTGGTAAATGAGTTTGACAGTCCAGTCACATATTTCAACAGGAGTGTTTGTTGGTGATATATATACATTTATTACCTTTCACTTTAGGCTATGGTTTCATACTGTTATGTTGTGGGAAAACAAAAAAATCTCAGTGGACACCCTGTTTTGCTTTGCACTGGATATCTGGTTATATATAAGCACTATTTTGAAATGCTACATGAAACACTTTCCATCTTTTACCTGCAGCTTGGGGATAGAAAAAACCTTATTGAGAAGAGATGTAGCCTGGAGTCTGCTCTTCCAATTTAATTCAAATTTTCCAATGAAAGCAGAATTAGTATTTCTCATTATTTTTTTTTCCAAATATGCCAAGAAAAAAAAAAGTAGCAAAATAAGCATCTCTTAAATTCACCTTTGCATGACAATACTGAAATTTCAATGTTTATGTCTCATGACTTTATCACCCTTAGCACAAACTCTTGGTTACCAATGCACCAAATGCACTCAATTTGCTGAACAGAATAATAATTCATCCTTCAATTGCAATGTAGACATTCAGGTGCCTATTCAACAACTTCGGTTTAATAAAAAACTTTCAGAAAGAGGAAGTTCAACTTAAGTTTAATTTTTTTCTCAGTTGCCAGAATTTAGCATGTCATGAAGGGTTGAAAAAAAAGAGAGTTAAAAGCATTAATTAAAATATGTTGCCGTGTTTTGGCACAATGAGTATTATAAAAGAAAAGATATGTTTCTGTGCATTGTCTATGCCTTGAACAAGCACGTGCTTGGAAATAGCCAAATACAATTTACAACTAGATTAAAGTTTCAGTTTAGTTAGTTTCTTTAACAGATCAAATTCTGGGGAAGAAGAGTGGATGATAACTTTTATATTTAATGCATTCAAGTTCTATATTCTGCATAATCACACAGGGTGACCTAATGCAGTTTTAAATCAGAAAAGGACCTACTGACTTGGATTCATGCACGACTGATGTGTGGGTTTTTTGTTAAATGATAATTTCCATGGGAGTATACAATCTGCTAGAATAGGCATGAGAAAACTCCTTTACTAGTGCCATTATTTGGTATTAAAACTGATCCTGAAAGCACTAACAAAGAATGAGGTGAGATTTGGTTGGGAATTTTCCCTAGGCAAATTTTCCTGATTCATCAAAGTGTTTCAAAGAAGTCCACCTGTTTCGATAACCTTATGAGAATTGTGATTGGTTTAGTCCTGGGCCTGTGCAGTCTTCTCACTTCTGTGGCTCTGTAGTTACTTTGTCAGCATGATGGTTTCAGGTCTGGCACCTCTGGAGCTTCCAGGGGTCTGGAGTGTCTCTGAAATCCAGATTCTGCTGCCCTTCAATGTGCGGCCCCTAACAGGGAACCTGGAGAGTACTTGCGTGTCTAGTTCTGTAGTATCTTGTAAGTAAGAGCTATGAATACATCTACATCTGCTCTAGTATGCTACTAGAAAAAGTCTGTGAAGAGGTCACAGAGAAAAGAAATCAATAACCACCAAACTGTAAAAGATTTATCCTGTCTCCAGGTAAAAATGCCCCAGCTCAGTAGTAAACAGAATTTTGTCTTTGACTTCAATCAGAGTTGAATACAATCCACAGTGAACCAGACGTCCATACAAGGAAGAATAAACAGAGGTTTGGTCTCAGCCTTAAATCAGAATACACTTGGTTGTTTTTGTCCCAGTAAGGCATCCTTCAAAAGAGATAGACCTAACTGTGAAGGAATGGTGGTTTGTGCTCCTCTGGTTCCCCATGGCTCTTTAAGCTTTACTTGTCAGTGTTCTTCTGAGATACCTGAAAACTCACGTAGAAAACTTTGCATTGGCAAAAATTTGAACGTTTTTTTAACAACTAGGGCTATGCACTGGGAAAAAAAAAAAAGGAAAAAAGAAAAAAAAAGAAAAAAAATATCCAGGAAGAAAGGAAAAATATATCAAAAGCTGAGAAATCAAAACAAAATAACAGCTTGAGAGAGGTGCTGGTTTGTTATGCTGCCACAAAACAGATCAATCCATGCCTTGAAGTGAGCACCCATGCGTACATCCTTTTCAGCTGAGGTGTCTGAAAAACTTAAATAGATCTTTTTCTGCCACATTCTGTTATCATGGATCTCTAGCCTCTCTCTAGCAGCATGAATTAGAAATATTTTTCAGGTCCTAGTCTTAAACGCCTGCAGTGCTAGCAGTCAGTTGAGAAACACATGTTGTTCAACAGTTATGGAAGTCAGGCTGCACCACGAACTGGTAAAATGAGGTGTCAGAACTTCCAGAAGATGAAATGTATCTACTGCTGAAAACACTTACAAAATATGCTCTGACAACAGAAGTCATGAAATTTATAACCTCCCAGCGTCTTTGTGGCCCTGCTATTATCATGTCATACACACAGTGAGCACATAAGGGGAGAGAACATAGTATTTGCTGCCTGCTTGTTGAAGTGACAGCTGAAACATGTGCATCCTGGAACTGCTGATGAATGTGATACTCGGTATAATACTAGTCTGAAAACTGGCTTGATAGGAAAGTCCATCTTAACACTGCAATTAATCCTATCATTTGATTTATCTACAGAAGCATGTCACCTGCACCTCTGAGCAGTAGAAATATGCCAGATTTCCTGATAACCAATGGTTAGACCTCTGGTAACGACGTGACACGTGCAGCCTTGGGCCTCTTACCTTGAAACTTCTGCTTTTGAACATGCCATTTTTTGATGAGTCTGGGGCATAGTGGAATCACTGTCTAAAAAAAAAATAGAGTGTGGTTTCGGACTTTTGTGCTGCAGAGTGACATATCTGTTCTCTCAATGCCCTCTGGTTTTTTTTCAGCATGCTTCTTAAAAGTGTGGAAACAACTCAGGTTTTTTTCCTCAGTTAGAACTGAAGGAATATTGTATGCATCAGCCTGAGTTTATATAATCTCTAACTATATTTTATATTTCAATGTTTATTGAATCCTCTCTTTTCACCAAAGACTTTTCCTGGGAGCTTCTTGGGTCTGAGTATTGGCTATATAATCTGCAAGAATCCCCCCAAGGAGCAGGCCTCCCAGCAGCTAGAGATAAAGCAGGGCATCCTGATGTGACAGCATCTTGATATGTGTAGAGCCCTGGGCATTTCTGAGATCATTTAGTGTGTAAGTAGGATTATACCTCCCTTGATTTTTATACTGCTTTAAGTACATAATAATACCCATTATAATCCTACTAGTGTCTGAGAGGTAAACTTCCTAAGTAGGTATTTTTGAGACACGTCCTCTGAGTCCAGTTTCTAAATCTCACCACCATACTTCTGCAACAGCAAAAGCAGAGTTCAGTTTTGTCTTGAAGGCACAAAAAAGACATGTTTCATATATATTGTGATGCTTATTCTAGGGGAAAATACTGGAAATAAGGTATTTCAAAGATCTCTGCTAGGTATGATTGAAATCCCACTGAAGAAATCTTACTGTATCAAATAGCCTAGGTTCTCCTGGAGGTAATCAAATTAATTGTCACAGTTAGTCAATATTGCTGAATATTTAATATATTGCATCTTGTTCTTAATAAGATTTTGATATTATAAATACAAAGTTCTAAAGGGGCAGAGTTACCGTTTTGATAACAGTACATAATTTTTTGAGGGTTGTTGACAATATCAAGGTGGGAACAGTGAAAGATTATTTTAGGGAAATTTCCTAGTTTTTTCCTGTTCAGAAAGGGAGAAAGGCTGTCCATGTTATCTCCTAAATTTTGACTTTTTTCATATCTTTAAACTGTATGTAGTTTCCATGAGTCAATGCTGTTCTCTGTACATTTTATGTAAAGCATCATCTTCTGCTTAAGAAGATTCTGATGCTATTTAGATCCACAGAAAGTTTTGGCTTCTGTGGAGTTTCCCTAGAGTGTTTTCTTACAATTTTGAAAGAGCAAAGTACTTTCAATGATGACATAAATGCTTATGTCGTGAGCAGGATAAATTATAGCTTTAAGTTTCAGACTTTCTCTGTGTTTCTCTGCATATACACAAACATACACATGACTTAGATAGTTCAAATATGAAAAAGAAAGGCTAGTCCCTCTGTTGGAATACAGAATACCATTACAGAAGCATAATGGCATTTTTTCCCCTTATACCAGTTTACTTCATGATCTGATTAATTCCTCTTTACTGCAAATATTAGGCTGGGCTCCTCTTGAGCAAATTTACTTCACAATATTTAAACCAGCACCTTGAGGAAGTAGAAATGGCATTTATAATGAAACAACATAACCAAGGAAACTCTTTGAGAGTACAAACAAAGCTCTGAGGAATAATGACTGCTCTTTTCAGAAGTCTAAAAATGTCATGAGTTACAGCTGTTGTAAAATAAAGTACAGGCAAGATGGGTTTGATCCTGTAACAAAGGTGAAAAGGAATTGATTGAAACTGACATGAAAGAAATTCCTGAACGGTTTGGTTGGGGTTTAATGTTATCCAAGAAATTTGTAACCATATAATTGAAAACCCAGTAAGAGTTGATTGTTATAATTTATAACATAAAAACAAGAACGAGAATTGAGAGACCTAATTAGAGGAAAACAGCGATAGCAAAACACTTTGGGTAACATCCTACAATTGATGTTGACACTAAAATTAATGCTTCAGACAAGGTATGCTACTCAAAGAGAAAATTTCCATCTTCTCAGATGTCGATGTACTGAAAGAAAATTAGGGAAATCTGTCAACAACTGATAACAAAACACTTAAAACCTCTGTACAGTGTTTATTTGATAATGTTTTTATCTCCCATTTATTTGTTTACTTTTAATTCTAGACTTGTTTCTTTGCTGATGGAATGTACTTAAAAGCATTAAAGTCTTAAAGACAAAATGTATAACTGTGTGATGAGTCTTCTTATACATTTAAATTTATACATATGTTTAAATGCTTTGCTGGCTTCAAGCCACAAGGCAAGTTAATGTGGTCAGGAAACCAATGCGTTCAACCTATTGGACTTGTTGATCGTTCTTTTATGCAGAAAAACATTGGCAGCTGAGAGAGGATTCACTCCACTCTCTTCAGACTACTGACACTGCCAAAGGAAACAATACACATTTTCAAACATTAGTTTGACATTGCAAAAGTTCACCTAGACAAACTGGGAGCCAATTAGATGTATGGCAACAGACAGCTACATGAAGAGACGAACCAATCTGGGTGTTTCTGAAAAGAGCAAGCTTGATGTGTAGAATCTAAAATTGCCATTCTACAAGCAAGAAAAAACATATTCACAAAGCACATTTTAGTGCAAAACCAAATACATGAAAACTCAGAAAGGATTGTCTAATTTTGGTCAAAAAATGCTTAAATGGTGACAATTGTTTAATAATGCTGAAGTCCAAGCTAAACTGGAAAAAAACTAGTAAATGGAATGATCAATTGTATTAAGGCTGGTAACACATTCTGGCAGAATTCAAATCATAACAACAGATTCCTAACATTACAAAAATCAATGTATGAGTCCAGTCACAAAACGACAGCACAGCTTTGTGAGGTTCTCTTGCCTTGCAAGTTTCCTCTGGACTGAGGCTTTGTGTTTTGGGAGTCAGCCACTCCCTCTCATTAAGGATGTCATTTTCTGGGACCTCCTTTCATTATATACATCATTAACAAAGTGAACAACATTGGCCTCAGTTTTGATGTCTGAAGTATATTTCTAGTCACCAGCCACCAAATGGATGTTGTCCTCTTTGTACTTGATGGTCTGGCCAAATTTGCAACCCATCTAGCAACTTGTGCAGCTCAAGATTATTTGGCTTCCTGCTCAGAAGGATGTTGTTGATGTCAAAAGTGTTATGATATTTAAGTCATATGACATGCACCACTCTCTCTGTGCCCACAGAGCCAGCCATTTCATTATAGAAGGCAATGAGGCTGACCTGCCATGATTTTCCATTCGTAAACCCACCCTGACTATTTCTGATTACCTTTTTATCCTCTATGTGTTTGTGGGGCTTCAGGTAGGGCTAATCAGTTTGCAGTTTTCTGGATTCTCACTTTTCTCAAAGATGTTATTGTTATCTTTTTTCCAATCATCTGAGACTTTCCTCAATAGTCTGTTTTTTCAGAGGTGTTAGACAGTATACCAGTCATCCCATTCAGCACCCTGGGTTGGATCTCATTTGTCCTCATGGATTTAAATACATCCAACCTCCTTACATGGTTGCTAAGCATGTTGCCATCCACTAGTGGCTGCCCCTCTGCTTCCCTGACTTGACTGGCATATGAGATGTTTGGGAGCAGGCTTTGGCTGTGATCATTTCTGTATCAGCCATCACAAGTTTGGTTTTTTTCCATTTGTCAATGGAACGATGTCTTTTTCAACCTTTTGTTCTGAGCAATCCTGTGAAATCTCTTTTTGTCACACAATATCCCTGGTTATTTTTAGCTTGATCTGAGCACTGGCCTTTCTGATGTTGTCCTTAAGTGCGGGAACAATGCTTTTACATCCTCCTTTGTGCTTGTCCTCATTTCCACTTCATGTATGATTCTTTTTTGCATCTTATTTCACAGATGGGCTCTGTACTCAGACAAGTGGACCTTTCACTGAAATCCCCACTATTTCTGTCCAACAGAATAGTTTTTTTCCTGATCTCTTAGTAAGTTTCTTTATGAAATCACCTGAACTGGCCAAGTCACTTATCTCTTTCATGGCTACTTTCCAGAGAATTCCACTTAGAAATACTCTAACAAATTCAGTTTGCGAGTTCAGACTCCTAACTCTGCAGCTCTTATTCCCAGGCCTCCTCTGAATCCTGAAGTCCATAATTCCATGGTCACTGCAATCCAAACTGTTGTCTATAGCCACATGTGCCATCCCTGTGTGCAAATCACAGGTCAAATATAGCTTTCATACTTCTGACTACAATGGCATTTGTACTAGGAGATTCATAGAACAATAGAACCACCTAGGATAAGACCTTTAAGCTCATCAAGTCCAACTGTAAATGGCCCTGACCTCAAACTGGATCCTTCAAAGGCTGTAACAGGTATAAGTGAGAACAAGTCAAGCAACGTGTGGAAAGACTTAACTTTCACAAGTCACTTTGTGCTCATGTCAGCATGTGGTTACTGGGTGCACCAGACAAGACTGTCTACTCAGGTTCACTTAACCTTTGAAACAAAAGATTTCTATCTACAATTGATGTAATTCCTGATTACCCCATCATTTCCCCATCAGCATTTTCCTCATGTCAGCAACCAGGTGAAGTTATTGAACTCTGGAACATTTAAAGTGATTAAGTCAGAGAAGTATTTACTTTTCCCCTTGGACAGATGTGACTGTTGTGAAGAGGAGGATGAGGAGACGTCAAGTGAATCTTAGTGTGGTACATATCTATTGCTCCTTCTCTATCTGTCTGGATGACACCACATAATACAAAAGACAGATCTCTCTTTTTTTTTTTTTTAATTGCATTCAGCATATCAGGGTGCTCCAGCCCATCCTCAAAACATACATACACTTTAAAATTCAAAACCATATGCATTCATCCAGGACAACCTGATTTCCCAATCCCAGGAACTCCCAGCCCCAGCCAGCCCAGCCCCCACTGGGGGAGAAAGAACCAGACAACTTATTGGAAGTTACAAAAAAAAAGAAAAAAAAATCACAGAAATTACACAGTCAGCTTCTCACAAGAAGTCTTATCCTAAAAGACATGAAACTCTCAATCATGTGACACATAGGAAAGCTCTGCAACCTCTATGTCTGATAAAACAAAGCCACAGCCCAAACTTTGACTGGCCAACCACAGCTGAGTGATTAATCAAAAAAGACAAGAACCGAGGAACACAGCTGAATTATTCCATTTAATGAACTCAGGATTTGCTCAAGTGTTACTGATGTCCTCTAGAAACTTCTTGGACAAAGTGTTCAAATCTTTTTTCTTTAAATTTAGTTGGGATTGGTCTTCCAGAGTTATATCTTTCATAACACTTGTGATGTATTAGAGTGATAAGCATCTAAAGTAGCAAACTCTGACTGTAACTTTTTTTTTTTTGTAATAGTTTGAAAAGTCATTTCAGTTTTGGCATATCTGTGGGCAACAACACAATCCTGTGAGTAAGTGAGCTAGCTGATATTTCAAAATTCCTGCTGTCTTTGTTTACAGACTTACTATTATATATTGTTAAGCTTGGGTGAGGTATTCAGGCTACATTCAATATGAATAAAGATTTTGTGTGACGTAGGGAGGATTAATCATAAAAGACCACACAGATAAAATACAATGCCCTGGGAAAACTTCAGCAAAGAATTAATACAGAGGTTTCTATAGTTTTTTGTTAGCCTTTCTGTTTCCCAGTTTCTTAATCCCACTCTCAGAAGTGGCGTGGAAAGAAAACGTTGATACTCAAGCATGGTTTGTGATCATTGCAGCCATGGATAACATTGAGTTTCAGGAGGGATCTGAATAAAATTATTGTGATGTGAAAATGAACACAAGATAGGTAACAGACTAAAAACTCAAGCAAGGAACTGAAAGAAGGAAATTAATGCACTAGAGATATTAATACACCTGAAGTGAGAAAAATCTTTACTTCAGGTTAATCAGATGGATTTTGGGTGCCAAATTAAACAAACATAAGGAAACAGAGCATGCTGTGCAGGTCAGGTCTCATGCTTTACCTGCTTTAATTAACCCTGTCTTCAAACTAACTGAACCAGTCAGAGTACTCTCCTCTCATGGCCATAATTCTTAAGTGTTTCTGAAGCATCATGAGTTGTGCCTACTTACTGCTACTTACTACTTATTGCAAGATATCCCATGGGAAGTTTGTGTTAGAAACACTTCTGAAGGTGAAGGTTCCTGCTGGAGTGTGTTTCAGGAGACAGATTGATTTGGGAAGAACATACCAATTTCAACTCTTAGTGAAGACAGAGAATTATTCTCTTAGACAGAGAATTATCAAACCATTCTGATATTTTCACAGAAACACACAATCACAAGATGGGTGAGTTTGGAAGGGACCACATTGGCTCAACTGCTCCAACTTCTGTGCTCAATCAGGGTCATCCAAGAGCACATTGCACAGGATTGCATCCAGACCGTTCTGGAGTATCCTTAGTGAGGGAGACACAACCTCTGTGGACAATCTGTTAAGTGCATGGTAACCCATACAGTAAAGAAGTTCTTTCTCATGTCCAGATGCATCAGTCAACTGTGCATCAGTTTCTGCCTGTTGCTTATTGCTTGGCACCACCAGGAAGAGCATGGTTCCATCCTCTTGGCACATTCCTTTCAGATACTTATATACATACATTGATGAAGACCCTTGTCAGTCATCTCTTCTTGAGGTTGAAGAGGTCCAACTCTCTCAGCCTTTCCTCATAAGTGAGATGCTTCCTTGTCTTAATCATCTTTGTAGCCTTTCACCGGACCCACTCCAGGAGCTCTGTGTCTTGCTTGTACTGAGAAACCCAGAACTGGACACAGCACTCCAGATGTGGCCTCACTGGAGCTGAGCAGAGGGGCAGGATCACCTCCCTCAGCCTGCTGGCAACGGTCTTCCTAATGCATTCCAGGGTACCATTTGCCTTCGTGGCCACAAGTGCACACTGCTGGCTCGTGGACAGCTTGTTGTCCACCAGGACACTCAGATCCTTCTCCGCAGAAGTACTTTCCAGCAGGTCAGCTCACAGCCTGTACTGGTGTTTGGGGTTGTTCTTCCCCAGGTGCAGAAACCTGCACTTGCCTTTGTAGACTCACAGAAAGTTCTTCTCTGCCCATGTCTCCAACATTTTGAGGTCCCTCTGAAGGGCTGCACAGCCCTCTGAGGTACTGGCCACTTCTCCCATCTTTCTGCCATCAGAGAAATTGCTGATGAGGCACCTTCAAGCAAGTCATTGATGAGTAAGTCAAACAAAACTGGGCCCAGTATTGAACCCTGGGGGACACCACTAGTGATAGGCCTCCAACTAGACCCTGTGCCACTCACTGTGGCCTTCTGGGACCTTCTATTCAACCAGTTCTCAATCCACCTCATTGTCCACTCACCCAACCCACACTTCCTGAGTTTGCCTATGAGGACGTTGTAAGACACAGTGTCAAAAGCCTTGCTGAAGTCAAGGTAGACAATATTGTCTCCTCTTTCCTCACCCATCCAGATAGTTGTTTCATTGTAGGAGGCAATCAGGTTGGTCAAACATGATTTACTTTTAGTGAATCCATGCTGACTACTCCTAATCACCTTCTTGTCATCCATGTGGATTGAGGTGGCCTCCAGAACAAGACAATAACATTTCCAGGGATTGAGATGAGGCTGATTAATCAGTAGTTCTCCTTCTCAACTTTTTTGAAGACCAGGGTGGCATTTGCTTTATTTCTGTCCTCAAACACCTCTTGTGAACTTCATGACCTTTCAAAGATGGTTGTAAGCAGCCTCTCTATGGTGTCTGCCAGCTCTTTCAGCACTTGTGGATGCATCACTCTGTTTCAGCAGTGTTAAAATACCTAAGCTAGTAATGTCCAAAAATACTGTTTTGCCCCTTTTCCATTTGGAATTTGTTGTGGCAAAGTTTATGACATGGTAACTAAGCTTCTCTGAGTATTTTTTAGGAAATTCAGGACAATATCTAAAATTCTTGTCAGCTAACTTACTTTTGATAATCTTGCACTGAACTATTGCAGAAATCAGGCTTCACAGTAGTGTTTGAATTGTCATTCTAAACTGACATGGAGAGAGACTTTTCAAGTATTGGGAATCTCAAGAAATGTCACTGCTTTTTTTCTATTAGGTCTCATTCTGACCTTCAGAAGGTGTGTGACTTTAGATTGAAAAAGTCCCAACTATTTTCTATGAATCTTCTTCTGAAATTAAGAAAGCCATTTTCTGTCAACTCTGCCCTTTCTCCGATGAACATAACCCTCTAGATACCAGCATAAGCAGATGGCACAGGTAGAGTAAATTCTACAGAGTTCTTGTGTAAATGGTGTGCAGCTTGCAGGGCCTGCCGGGTTTCTCTTTTTTTTTCTTTTTTTTCACTTTTAAAGGTCATTTTTACCTGTCAAAAAAATTATGATGCCATTGGAGAAGGTTCATCTGTGTGTACCTATTTAGAAAGAGGATGGTGCAACTTATAATTAATGCAAAAGAAATATTATGTTGCTCTCCACCAGAGCTTAATTCTGAAACAGGGCAGATGTGCCCATCATTGTGAACACCTTTTGTTATTTAAATTGTAGTTTTTAACCCGGGCACATCTTCCACTCAAAACAGTTCTTCAGGGACTTGCAATTGCTTCCAGGCAACTTACCTGCACCCTGTGAAGTCATTAACCCACATCATAGTATAAAGTACTACAGTATAGAGAAGCAGTACCACCTTCAGGCAGGAAAACCCCAGTCAATTAACTTTAAAGCTTTTCTATCTGTAGAAATGATGGGCCTTTCTGCTGGCAAAAGCTGGTCTTGTTCCACTATCTTGTTAATGCTTTGCCAGCTTATACCAGCTGAGGTTTTATGTCTGACAAAGCCCTTCAGTGTTGTCAAGCATTTCTCAGCAATCACATTCCACATTAGCCACTTCTCTGAATAAATGAAAATAGATAAACCAAATAAATTTTATCTGTCAATGGAAGCATGAGAAAAGAGAAATACACATGCACCTCAGTGTTTGATATGTCCTCTTTTCTCAGGAAGCTAAAATATTTCGTGGTTTTCTTGCCTCATTTTGTTCTCAGTCTTGAACAGTCTGGCAGAGTAAGAGCAGAGTATCAAACCAAATAAGAAGGGCTAGAGGGTATTTATTTGTATGCAGGGACAAATGATCTCTTTTTTTTTTTCTAAACAGAACTGGACTAAGCTCAAGAATTGTAACAAGTCACTGCTACTTATCTGAATGATGTTCACATGGGGTTATTCCCAATCTCTTTTGTATTTTCTACCTTTTTAAGGCACATGAAGATCCAAGCGAAAAAAACCCCTAACAACCAACAAACCAACCATCCAACCAAAAAAGGAGTGGAGGTGAGGAGGAAAGGGTGGAAAAAAGGGTACTGCTTTTGACTTGAACAGAACTATACTGATGTTATAGTTCACCAAAGAGGTGATGTTCTGTTGCTGAAGCCAGGGAAGGATTACTCAAAATGAAAATCACCAATAACAACTTCCTCCAAATAACAGCTAGCCATTCTACCAAATGCCATCCTAGCAGGCACCCAAAACACAGTGAGCTCAACACATAACTAGCAATTACTTTCATCTTTCTCCCCTCATTTACTCTTGTAAAGAACTCATTAAGCTGAGGAATGACAACATTTCTGTACTGAGCCTTTTTGATTACTTTCCTTCCCAACATGAATTTATTTCTCATGACCTTTAGAGCTATCAATTTAGATTTTTCCCTTTAGTCATTTGAGCTTATGCTTGATTGAAGCATCCTTCTAAGTGTGAATGTGCTATACAGTGACCTAGTGTGGCCCCCACATTGGCAGACTCCATTTCAAAAATCTGACACTGTAGAAGTGTCTAATCCAAAATCCAGAGGTGGCTTCTTATTTTGTGGGATATATATTATATTAGTGTGTGAAGTAGGAGGTTTAATAAGGTGGTTTTTCCCCTTTATAGTACTTTTTTTCCCCTCCATGAACTATTTGAAGAAAGTGTACATCCTTCAGATGAGTGTAACGGAGAAAGTATAAAAAGATTCTTAGGCTTCGATATGAAAACCTAAGCTTATTGATTTGAAGGTAAAATACCAGTGCCTTGTTAATTAAAACTCCCAGGAAAAGTCTGTCTTTTTTAATCTGGATATGTCTCTGAGTGATTGAGTTGACGAATATTTTTTTGCATATCCTTTCCTTTCCCCACCTTGAAGAAAATTAATATATTGCTATGTTACAGACCTGTAAAAAAGGTAAATGGATTAGGTAAAAAAGTAAATGGATTTCATTCATTTCCCTCCTGGACAATGACTTTGGCCTTTCTTTGGATTGGGTTGTATTTTCTACTTCAGTCTTTATACAACATTGCATTCTTTCACATTCTTTAGCAAAAAGATGAACCTGTGGCAAGACTAAAGTGTGAAGATGAATTAGTTATGTGACTTCTCAGTGATAATGTTCACCTAAAAGCTTATGATAATGTTGATCAATTACATTCTCTTCCTATTATGGTATAGGCATTCTTTTTGTAAGAAAGTGCATAGTGCCAAAATGTAGATGCTTAAAATCTATAGGTAATTTTTCTTTCACTGAAAATTTTTCAGAGTAATCTTTTCCCTACAAGAAGGTTACATTTATCACTTTTA
Source organism: Calyptomena viridis (assembly GCA_013390005.1). Taxonomy (NCBI): domain Eukaryota; kingdom Metazoa; phylum Chordata; class Aves; order Passeriformes; family Eurylaimidae; genus Calyptomena; species Calyptomena viridis. The sequence goes on along the minus strand of WEIV01027543.1, from coordinate 72,285 downwards.
TATATAATCAGCATGAAAAATATATTCTTGCTTTTTTTTCCCTCAGGATTTGTTATTATGTTGATGTGGCCTTACCAAAAAGATTGAGATCTTTGAGCCGGTAAACATATTATAGTATTTTAAGAATGTTATGAAAGTCTAAAGTTGATAGTTTGCCTAATATTTAGAAGTGCCATGGGACCTAATTCTATTTGAGACTTGAATGGTAGACAGCTCAATAAATATAAAGTCACATATCTTTGATATTTCATTGTAGTTGGTACCACAATAAATTGCGCAACACCATAAAAACAACCTCAAATATAAGGCAAAAATTCAATGAAAAGCAGGTTGAATTTAAGGAAAACAAGACAGTTTACATTTTCAGGCAAAAGGTTAATGTAATATTCAGAAAGAAACCATTTTAGCTGCTGTGGTCCACATGCACCTATAAACAGGTACAAATGCAAATATGGATGTGAATATTGCTTATTTATTACATATCTGAGAAAATGACTGAGAGTAGAGCCCCAGAAGATATTTATGGAGTGGTAATTTTAGGTCCAAGAAATGTGTTCCCTAAATCTCCATGCCCTTAGGCTGCCTCGGTTGCCTGTGGCTCCTGGCTGCTCATTTCCAGCTGTAGTGGCAGGGTTTTTTTTTCACACAAATTACCGCCCCTCTCATTTTTCTCTCAAGCTGAAATCACCAGCTAACTCTACATTGTTGTTTCATGCTCCGTTTTGTTCCCTTTTAAAGCAGCTGATTGAATTCCATGCTTCACAGTGCTCAGTGAGACATCTTAATTAAAGAAAGACAGTTTCAAAGAAGACCAATACCATTCAGTGGAACATCTTCTCCTCCTCAGTATTCTGAAATTTGTACAGAAATCCAGATTCATTAAAGTCAAGAGGATTTTTTTTCTTCTTTTTTGGCCTGAGGTGAATTCAGACTTTTATCCATAGTATTTAGTGCTGTCTGCTGTTGCCAATTTCATCCCTTATTAACCAAACACCATTTATTCTGAAAAGGAGTCCTTTCACAGCACAACTCACTGCTGAAACTGTATGGTATGATTAGCACATGCTCTTTTGGGTTGCTTCCCAAAACATCATAGTGACTGGTTGATAAATGAGCTGCTTTGTTCAGCCTGATACATGGATGCAATTCTGCAGCAAATGCTGCTCCCTGGAAAGAACAATTTCAGGTGCACACCTGAATGCGGACACACCTCTAGGACACCAAGCAATTTTGTAATGCACTTGACAAGGAGACACTGCTGGTGCACTGATATTTTTTTCCATCACTTTTTATGCATTTTCACAGAATCATAGAATGATTTGGGTTGGAAGAAACCTTAAAGATGATCTAGTTCCAAACTCTTTGCCATGGGCAGGGTCATCATGCACTAGACCAGGCTGCTCAAAACTCAGATCAACCTGGCCTTGAACACTCCCAGGGATGGGGCATCCAGAACTTCTCTGAGTAATTTGTTCCAGTGTTTTGCCACCTTCTGAGAAAAGAAATTCTTACTAAGATCTAATCTAAATCTCTCTTCTTTCAGTTTAATGCCATTTCCCCCTCTCCTATCACTATCTGTCCTTGTAAATAGTCCCTCTACATCTTCTTGGGCATATTTGTCATTCCTATTTTGTACTAGTGATTCCTTTCACTAGAGTGGAGAAGAAGTCTTGGGAGCAAGTGTCGGTGGTTATTCTCTGCACTCAGGCCCACAAATTTTGGAGGATGACCTAACTTTTAAGATAAAAGTCTCCCCCCAACCTGCATAAATCAAGCTAATAGGTATGATATACAAGGCAAGCTCATGCAGATCTCATGCGAAAGCATAAAGGAATCAATACAAATGTATCCAAACTAGTATTGGACAGTTAAAGGACAGAAGTTTGATGAAAGCAGGTCAGTGTTCTTTTCAGGAAAACAGCATTCTTTATCAAACATGTCACTGCAGTTATTTTTTAGTTAAAGATACACATTCAGTTCTCAAAATCAGTATGTTTTCATAATAGATTTGCTGCAAGGGATGCAGTATGATTCAAAATTAGTTTCAGAAGGAAAGGTAAGAAGATATCATATGAATATGTAACAATAGCGGTTAGGGCAATGGTGCTTATTTTGCTCTGCTTTGTTTCTTTTTTTACATAGAGTTATTTAGTCTTTCCCTCACTCAGCAATGTAATTATATGCTTATTCACACAGTACTTTGCCTCTGAGAAGAAATTTTCTAATCACTCATTCAAAGATTCGTCATTGGGCCAGAAGGGCATCAGCAGTTATTCCAGTTTCAAACACAGTCATTGTTCATTCCTTAAACATCTCACTAATGATAATTTTACTTCAGGTTTCTAAACTGATTTTTGCTTTGTTTTGGCTGGTGTTTTATTCATTGAAGCATTCCTCTTGTCAAACAGACAAGTATTCCTGATAAATGTGATTCCAATGCACTAAAGCTGAACACAGCTGTCTTGCACTACATATGCTATCTCTGTTTCTTGATGCATGAGACCTGTAGATGAAATATCTTTCATGAAGCTCAGCCATGCAAACATTGGCAGTCTGCTAACAAGGAAGACTTTTTCCTCCTACATTTTAATACAGGCTATCAATGTCTTTCCACATCCTGCTTCCCTTCTCCTAGATACAGCACTGCTTGCCAGGAAGTGTCCTTTGGAGATGAAGTTAATGTACTTATCAGAGCTCTCCCCGTCAATTTTCTTTACTGTGTCAGACTAAAGAATGAACAAACTGGAGGTTTTGGTCTGTTCTGCCTGGTGGCCTGCTCTGGGCTTGGATATTGCAGCTTCAGAGCAAACGAAAAATGAAAGGTCTGAGAAACAGAGAACATAGCTTCAGGTTCCTGCAACACCAAAATTAGGTAAAACAGAGGTTTTACCTAAGGTTTTAGTCAGTAGAGGTTAGAATTAAAAGAACTGTGTCTGAATGTCACAGAGAAATATGCATATGGCATATAGGCAGCCTTATCCAAGGTGCAAAACTTTCCCATAGAAAGTCTGCTGTAGCTGAGAAACCGATGAGATCACCACTGGCTGTTTCACATAGTATGGCCTCAAAGAGTGCCCAGGGATTTTTGTTAAGTAACTGTCAACATCACTGTCAAAAACAGATGGGAGTAACTGTGCCCCGCCCCCCCAAAAAACCAAACCAGGATTCTGTTCACATCTAAAGTGATGAATAAGTTTTATATGGGGGATGAGGGTCTGTTAAATCAGATTTAAAAATTCTTCTCAACCTAAAGGTTATCTTACAAGAACTTCCAGTGTTAATTTAGGATGTGAATGTTAGGTACCTTGGTTGAGGGCACTATTTGAGAAACAGAGCAAATTTATGGCCTTTCAACCCCAGTCTGAAGCAAAGCATTGCTGTCAGATATAACTGCTAGAAGAGCATCTGAACATTATTTAGCATCACAGTAGTCTCAGCACATTAATAGACATATAAGCCTGGTCTTCTGATTTCCCTTTCGGTTTCTCATACAGATTTGACTTCCTAGCACACAGAGCGAGGTGGGTGTGTAGGATGCCTGAAGGACATGATAGTGCTGTGCAACTACACAGTACTTTGAATGGTATGAAAATGAAGCAGTGAAATATCACTGGAAGAAGAAACTGGATGGTGAAAAGGCTCTCAAAATAGTCAGGCTTAAGCACAGTGTCTTTCATGAGCAGCAGCTGTCTCACAGTGGCTGAGTTCAAAGTGTATACTTTCCTTTTGGTTTTCTGAAAGCCATACTTGTCACCTGTTGAAATGCTACTTGTAGGCATCCATGACTGACAAAAATCCACAGAAACATGGCCTGGAAGAACTGTGTATTTTTATTGCATTTCCAAATTCTTACCTTAACAGAGGTACAATACAAACATGCTTCTGAACTGAAAGTCAACAAAATGCCAGTGCCGAGGTTTCAATTTCAACAACTCTGTCAAATAGAAGCTCTGTCAGTGGAAACCATAATATATACTCCAGAAGACCTAGCAGCTATCTGTGAGTGTAGCCTGATATTAAAAAAGAGATTGAGAAGGCTAATAGCAGTCAGACGCCTCTTTTTGCCGTGGTCTGCTGAAAGCCAGCACAGCAGGGAGCGACGACTGTGTGAGAGGCCAGGACTGTTCTGATCGAAAAGCCTGCTTCAGCTCTGATGATACAGTTGAAAGTCTTGTGCCATCGCAGACACTGTCAGCTCTCATGGTCACTCTACAGAGGACACACTGAGCTGGCATAGTTATATTATGAGAAATTGAATTACGCACAATGCAGAGGCCCCAAAACACGCTGCAAATTACTGCTGCATACTCAACAAGGAGCCTCAAACCAAGTAAAATTTTCCATGAGGGCAGTTTGTATTGGGGACCTATAGTCTTCATCATCATCATCGTCATCATCAGACGTACATGTACACACACTTCCCTGCATTTAAAGCTGTGAAGAGAGGAGGAGTTGTGTGTTCAGCCAAAGCAACTTTCACTGACAGATACACAGAAGAACTTTATCAACCTTTCTTGTCAGTCAGTTTATAGAGTGTAGCAGCTAAAGAGGGATTGACATTTTTTTGGAAATGATGCGAAGTGCAAAGTTGGTCTTTTGATTGTCAAAATGTCTAAAATCTGTAAAATTTCAGTAACTACCTGTTCATGCCAGCTTTGTACCTGTGTACTACCTTCAGGGTTTCACAAATCAAAGCAGAGAATTGTTGTTTGTTTTTTTTTTTGTAGCAGTTTCTTTAAATCTCCCAGAATTGCATCCAGGAAACATTACGATCACAAAAAATTAGTCTAGGGCAACCTTGATTTTCCTTTTTTTCCTAGAAGCACTGCGGGTAATGGAGTTCAAAAGTCTCATGTTAGCCTTGTGTTAGACCTCTGCAGAGGGGGCACTTTGTATTATTATTCTGTTTATGAGCCTCATTTTGTAGAGCATTATGAAATTGTGCTCTATTATAAGCACCTGACAAAAGCAAATTCCTACCCAAAGAATTTAAAATTATAAGCACAGTGCAAAGTTCAGGCAAATCCAATGCATCTTTTGTCTTACGCTTTTCCAAAGGTTTGCTGAAAATAAAACTTGCACTGGAAGAGTCAATGTCCATTTTAGTGATGCTTTCCTGATGCCTGCTTTCAGACAGCCTGTGTTCTGGTTGCAAAACTGAACAGAAATTAATGAAAAATGCTGTTATAATGAGGAAAAAGTTGTTTGAATTAATGAGTTAATATTGAGAATCATATAGAAATAATATATGACTTCATTGTTATAAATCCATTAAAAAGTAGGAAAGGAGTGTGACCGTGAGGGGCATTTGTGAAGAGAATTGGAATTTCCATAGACTATGTGAACATTATAAATGACAACATGTCCAGGGTATTTTTTTATTCTAGCAGCATTAAACCCCCAAATGAGAGAATTGTGCCACTAAATTATATGACCTCTTTAATTGTGACATTAATAGCAAAAGCATGTCCTACAACACAGCAGTGGGACAGACCTCAAATTAGTCACTGTGTGTCAAGTGCAGTTACTGCACAAAGAAAAGGAGGAGAACAGAATATCCTAGAAAATAGATTCATTGCAGGGACATTTATTGTAAAGGGAATGTCCTACACGGTGAAATGAGCCAAAATCCCATGGCAATATGGTAGTTTGCTCCTTGACTTTTTTTTAATCAGGCCACTATATTCCTAGGCAACATGATCTCTCTTGAGAGCTATAAATATGAGAGATAAAAAAGGATATGTTACAGTGGTCGTTTGCCTTCAAGGTTTGCTTTTGATTAATGACATAATTGCATTCCTTCAAAGGATGCTATGTAAATAAGGTTTACTTTCTGACATGATGGAGTGGGGAAGGATTTAAATAATTTTAAAAGTGTTTGTCATTGTTGACATTTTACTGCTTTGACTTTGTGGAAAATGTTCAGTTGAAATCTTAGGAAGTACCTGGAGTGATCGATAGCAGTCAGGGACCTTGAAAAGTAATGGAGAATTCAACAAAATATCTAGCTGTGAAATACATGGAAAATTGGTTGGATATACCCATGGGAATGGAGTCATTAAAAAGACATGGAGTCTTTCATCAGTCAGTCAGTCAGTCAGTCAGTCAGTCAGTCAGTCAGTCAGTCAGTCAGTCAGTCAGTCAGTCAGTCAGTCAGTCAGTCAGTCCGTCAGTCAGTTATTATGTTCCTTTAGAAGTCTGAGGCATTGTTTGCTCCAGTACACATGCAGTTAGAGTACTTGAGGTTAGCTCTACAGACTTTCAAATTAAATTAACGCTTGTTTAACATGCAGTAAATGGCACTGAATGAAAACCACTTCTAATACAACTGTTTTATTGAAAATTTGAGTATTAATTTACCTGAATTTTTTATTATTGAAACAATCTTCTTATGAAAATTTTCCAAATACAATTCTTTCTCTTAGTTGGACTGTGAGGAAAAATGTTTTATATATTGTCAACATGATTTTCCAAGTTTTTTAATGTTTTGAATAAATTGAAACTTGTTTGTTTGAAAATTTTAATTCCACTCCACTCAGAAAAATTCTTTATTTTCAGCTTACTCCTTCTTTAGCCCATTTCATATCAACAGAAAAAAGAAAGGGAGAAGCCACATTTTCTTGCTAATGGAAAAATAAAATTTTATGTTATAAGAAAAAAGGATTTTGTTCCATCATTTTGGACCATTCTATTGGTTGATAGCACAGCTGAGTTTTATCTCCTGTTCAAGGCTTTTCACCAATGACTTTAAGTCAAGCATTTCTGCTGAATACATCCAGGTCACTTTGCAGTCCAAAAGATAAGGTTGTTGCACTGACAGCTTGCAATCACATCCAGAATTTGCTTAAAATCAGGAGAAATGTGCATTTACAGTAGCTGGTTTTAGCTTGGGACACTTCCATAAACTTTCCTCTTCCATCATTGATAGCAAAGAGTATTTTGGAAACATTGCTAATACCACAGACTTTCTAGTTGTTAGACCATAAAGATACAAATAAAGGGACTCAATACCCTCATGGTCCTACATGTAAGTAGAGAGTTCCATTTAATTCAATTTATCTCTAAACTTTAAGATTTAACTCTTGTTTCGTGTTAGTGAGATGTATGTTACAGATACATTGCTAGATTTCTGGCATTGTGCTAGCTGTTTTAACAGGGGAAAACATTTTTATCTCTTTGTTATACAAATAGAATACCCTGTGATGTATTATTTCATGGACTCTGAATGCTTTTCAAAGACCTTTATTCTTTCTCACCCAGGGTTCTTATACTGTCTCCACAAGTTCTTCACAACTATATATGGATAAAATAAAGCAAGTACTATCTCCTACTCTAAGAAGCTATGCTTGTCTACTAGGCCTTACATAAGCATCCAAGGAATGTGGCCTTAACACTACTTAGGCTGAAAGGCTCTTCTTGTTTCTTCTTTTGAAGGTCAGGTTAGCTGTATTATATCAACTGTCAATTCGGTAATTAAACTCTGGACAACACCCCATCTACACTACCTCCAAAAGCTCTGACTGAGAATGCTTTGATTCTCAATACTATTGACCTAGTGTTGGATTAATATAAAATACTACATTTTCCTACACTGTGAGATAAACCAAGAGACTAAAAGTGAATGAGTTGTATATTCTTCGGATTGGGTTAAGTACAGTATTGATTGCTGGTTTTTTTTCTATATGTCAGTGCTGTACTTCCACATATATCTCTAAAATCACAGATATTCAGGAGCAAACACAAATAAGAAAAGTGAGGAGTTACACTCAGAGACCTTGGCCTCCCCCAGCATATATTGACAGAGCAGGACTTACTTTTTGCTGCTGAATATGTCTGAGTGAATATTGATTTTGGTGCCTTACCTCCTGGTGGGCTCCTCTAGGCCATTGAGCAGAAGGCCTTGCTTTTACCAGCAGGACTCTGCCCCCTGCTAACTGTGCTAATGAGGAATGGCAGAAGGAGGAGCACAACTTAGAGGAAGATACTCTTGTGGGGGCAAACCTCCTGGGTTCTCTTTTTAAGGCTAAATGTTGTCCCTTTATTTCCTGTTTTCTCTGCTTTTCTTCCTTCCAGAGTTCAGGCCAAAGGCTGCAAGGCAGGTTTTATATGGCTTTAGTGCAGCTAATTAAGTTAGGTTTGTGTTGGTCTCACTACAGCTCCTCACTCTGTCTCAGGGTGGACTGATAATCTTGGAGGGATTCTGCATGGGAAATGAGGTAGGGCATCAGAAGCGATCATGTCAACATTTGGGTTTCCTGAATGACCACACTCAGAAGAACAAACTACACTAAAAAATAGAAAACATTTCCTAAACTTGAGCCTTGTTTGTGACAGGTGGATACAGGATTGTACACAGTTTTGCTTGCACATATGTTAACCTCTTAATGATTTTTGAGACACTTCTGTGATAGACATTTACTACTGGCTTTATTTGGCAGAGATGCCATTGTGGGTGACAGCTTTTCTGTATTTGACAGATCAGAGGCATCAGAAGAATGTCAAAGAGAAGTAGAGAGGAGGAAGGCCATGGTGTTGCAGAAATTCCACATTATTTATGTGAGAAATAGTCCCATGCTCATAGATAGCAGGCTAAACATACAAGCTCACACTGTGAAAAGGCAGCATCCCAGCTCCCAAAAGTGACATTGCCAGTTGGGTTGTGGCAGTGACTGAAATGTGAAGGATTCTTGACTTTTCTTTGATGACTGAGGAAAATCCTAAAAGCAGTTACAATTTTGAACTAAGACCTTTCGGTAGCAACAAGCCAGAAAATAACTTCCTTATAAGAACAAAAAAACCCTGCACCACGATACATAATTTGATCCATTTAGTTTGACAATACTGAGTTTAACAATCTATATGTATTGTAACCCATAAGAAAAGTAATTTATTAGACAGAAACAAGCTATTAATCTATACTCTACATAGCAAGATAAAGAAATTGCAAAAGAAGCCAGTGAAGGAGATTGAATGTGATCATGGAATATGACCTGCCAAAGTTAGGCAGAAATAAAAAGAAAAGCTTCCATTGCCTCAAAAAAAAAAAAAAAGAAGAAGTTGTTATAAGTGACATTTCTATAAACAATATCTTTCAGGATCATGAGAGGGAAGAACAGGTGGCACAGATCTGACGGTTCAATGTGTTTCATAGTGCTGAAAATGTTGACTGGTCAGGTAGCCTTTGCTAAATGTACATCTCAATGTCTGAAGACCCCACCAGCCATTGCTCTCAGTGCAAACTTCTCTTTAACAAACCATTAATTGTATTGTTCAGTTTTTCTGGAGTCTAGAGCATGACAAAGAATCTGATATACCCACTCAGTGTCATGTCATTTGGCCCAGTTGTTTATGAGGGTGTTTTAGAAATGCGTCCTGTTGACTGACTCAATTCTTTCTAGGATGACTTCTTTCTCAAGGCCCAGGATACTGTTTCACGTGGTGGTATGGGACACAAGATATGTTTCCAGCTGTTCAGTGGTTGCTTCCACCATCGTAAACACATGGTGCTGGCCTTTGGTGGTGACCTTGTGGGAGTGAGATATAGTCAATCAGGTACTCCTCCTGATATTTATGTTTCAGCCAGTGCTCTCCCTCCCCAAAAGGCTTTGACTACTTGTCTTGCTAAACTGCAGCACATATTTCACGTTCATGCATAACACGGGAAACAGTGTCCATGTTCTCCACTTGGGCTGCAATATCTTGCCCCAGTGTGGCAGCCCAGATGGGTTTACCTCTGTGCTGCCAGTTGGTGTTTCCAATGCTGCAACCATCCCCACAGGGCATTTGACACCATACGTGAGTCAGTATAGAGACTAAGTATTGGCCATTTTTCTCATTCAGCAAAGACTAAAGCTGGCTTTATTGCTTTCACCTCTGCAAACTGTCTTGATTCATCTTCTCCTTCAGCAGTTTCCATACAGCCAACTTCCACCTCTGATGCTTTCCTATAATACATCAGGACATGTTGGTAAACATGTGTCACCTTTTCCTCATAACATTCTGAGTGATCACTTCCAAGATTTCTGAAAGACTAAGATTTCTTGTTCAAGCCTATTGTGTGAGCAGGACAACACACTTACTTAGCAACAGTTACAAGATGTGTAGAAGAGACTCTTCCTTTGAACATCCAGCTCAGCACTGGCATCTGTGGTGAGAGGAGGAGCTGTGCTTCAGTACAAATTGTTTCCGAAGCAGCTCAAACTCCTTTATAAGCTTCCAGCATCTATTTTGCAGTTGGAGTATAGACTGCCTCAGGTCCTCTTTATATCTGATTCCAAAAACCAGGAGTTGATCTTCACTCTCCTTTAATATTTTCTGCAAGAGACTTCAGGTAGGACAATTCTCCCTGACTGCTGTGTAGACCAGGTATTTTGCATCTTGCCCTGTCCAGAGTGGCCTGAGGACTACTGCACAAACTGTCTCCTGTTTGATTTGTTCAAAGGTTTGTCATTGCTCAGGACCCCATTTGAAATCATTTTTCTGGGTCATTTGATAGAGAGGGCTTACAATAAGACTGTAATTTATGCATTCTCCAAAACCCAAAAATGCCTAAGTAAGTGTAGGTTTTGTTTTTATTAGTTGGTGGAGGCATACCTGTTATTTTGTTGATCACATCCATTGGGATATGATGACTTTGATCTTTCTTACGTCTCTCCTTCATGGTCCACTTACTTGGGTGACATATAACATCTTGTTTGAAAGGATACTTTTCCTTCCCACTTGACAGGAATCACTTCCAGAGGCTGAGGACTTGTGTTTTTTTTCCAATTTTCTTGTCAATACTCACTTCCCTAGAAAGGGAAGCCATCTGCTTGACTTCTCTACCCTCTATTCCAAAGTATTAGTCCTGTTATCCCAGCATCAGAGCAGCCAAGTGATAATGTGCTCACCCAGACAATGGCTGAAATCTTTTTGGATCTCCCGCAGCACACTCAGGAATATGGATCAAGTGGTTACCTCTTGTTCTGCCTCTTCTTCCTGTTCTTGTGGTGGCCTTGCTTCATCCTCCTTTACTAAATGAGCTGACTTTTGTGTCCATTTCATCTGATGTATAGGGGCGACTGACAACTACATGGGCTGGTTCTCCACTTCAGCCACGGTACCTGTGGCAGGAGTTGGAGTAGCAGCAGCTCCTCATTTTGTTGTCAGATCCAGACATCTGTTATTCCCCATGAGGGCACTGAATAGTTGAACAGGGCTTGGTAGGCCTGGACCAAGCCCCAGCACCTTGCAGTGATTTGTGTCACTCTGGAACTGCCAGAGTTACAGAATACTTATTCCAAATATTTTACTAGTTTTTCTGGAATCTGCACTTGTTCAGGGATGAAGTGTCCATTGTCCTATGTATGTATGTATGGGACAAAATTTCTAAAAGATGCCCAACCCGCAACACAGTGGCTCTTGGATAGGTAGATATATTAGATACGGATATCCAAGAATATATGAAAAGAATTTGTCTCTTATTTTTTAAAAAATTATTGTTTTCATCAACTGGAAATAATACAAAATTTACCCATTCTGTCAAAAAGGAAGTTTAGTGTTGGTGGAGAATGTCACAAAGATTATTGTACTTGCAGATGCCTATTTCTTGGTGCTGTGCTGGAACTTACACCTCTATTTTTGTATAAATGTTAAATATGAAGGCAGTTTTACTTGCTAACAATGTTGTTTCTGTAACAGTTCAGAACCAATATGCTATTTTTCCCCCAGGATAAACAACAACTGATAAATTTTTATTAGGAATCTTAACTTTTTTCAAGAATATTTACTTCAGTAATATCAGGTTCTGATCTTGGTTCTTGCTTTATTTTATTGTTCATTATTTTATCCCATTGTTTGTCTTTGCAAGGAAGTTTAAACACTGTTACCAATTTTTCACTACTCAAATTTGTATCCTCACCTCCTCTGCCTGTCCCACTTCCCTATGTCCTCAGCCCCTTGCTCTTTCTATAGCTTGTTTTTTTTACTTTTGCTCACTCTTTCTATAGCATGTTTTCCTTCCCTTGATAGATACTCAGTTTCTTGTAACAATGACAAACGATAATTTCAGATTTTGCTTGACCTCTGTCTGACATCCAACATACCCAGAATAAATGCTTTTTCAGTGCCTCAGTTAAAGTTTAGCTGATAGCATTCCAGCTTTTCTCTTTGAACTTTTCTCATTCCAGCTTTTCTCTTTCTTGCTGTGACTTAGAGTATCACAGTTATCTGGTCCATTTCTAGCTGATGCTTACTAAGTGCCTCAGAGTTCAGCCTGTCATTCCACTCTCGGGATATATAACATTTTTTTTTTAATGATAGGTGAGTTGCTAAAATTCTCTTCCTTGCTACTATCAGAAGTGTATAAAAACTTTACTGTTTTACAGATTTATTAACTTTTCATCTGTCTTTGTTTTCATAAAACCATTTTCTTTCCTGAAAATACAGCAGGAAACAAGGGCTTTGTGCTGCTCACTTCTCAGTTTATTTCCAGGCCACATTCATGAGGCAAAGGCATTCTATCTAACTTCTGTAGACTTTGCTTTGGAAGTAGCTTTTGGTTTACATTTTCGTCTTTGTTTCGCCACCTCTGTTTACACTTTTACACTGTTTACACTCCAGTTATGCTTTGCAGATTAGAAAATATTCACTGTTTTTAACGTTAAATTTGGATTTTCAAAGCATCTACAGGACTGGCAGGAAAGGAGGGCAATAGTTTTTCTGTTATTATTTGACCTGTTCCCTCTTGTGTTAGCAAATCTCTGCTTGTGTAATATGACCGTTAGGCTTTTGTGACATCTGCTGTGGAAAGTGTTGATTAAAGACAGATCATTACTTTAGGACTAATTTTTCAGAGAAATGGATTGGAACTGTAAATGATTAATGATAGACAACCTGTAGGTATTAAAAAATTGCTGTAATTATTTGTAATAGATATTCAGGATGTCCATTCAACACCTGCTTTAATCGGTTCAGAAAGACTGTGCTAGGCTGACATACAACAAGGAACTATTCTACAGAACTATAGATCAAATATTCCTTGGGAAAATATGCAAAAATAATATATTTCTATATTACTATATTCTTTCCAAACCTCTTGGATCAGAATGTCATATTAGAAGATAAAATGAAAATTTCCCCAAATGCCAAAACAAATTCATATCACACACTCTCTGTCCCTACTGAATAACTCTCCTGGATAGTACAAACTGACACAAGGTTCTTCATCCAGAGGAACAAGCTCGTCAGAGAAGTGGTCACAGCACCAAGCCTGAGAGAGTTCAAGAAACGTTTGAGTGATACTCTCAGGTACATGGTGTGACTCTAGGGGATGGTCCTGTGCAGGGCTAAGAGGCAGACTTGATGATCCTTGTGGATCTCTTCCCACTCAGCATATTCTGTGATTCTGTGAAAAAGTCTTTACAGTCTCCTATATAATAAGCATTTCTGAATGAGGCGGACCAGCAATTCAAAATGTTATGTTCTTCCAGAGCCTTTTAGGTTTGTGTCATTTTCTGTTAATGGAATAGGCAAAGATTCATTTACACTGGGTTTCAACGATCTCCATCAGGACATTTTTAATTTTGCTTCCTCACCTGTTCTCTGGCCTCAGTGGAATTATATAGCCATATAATTATATATAACCAGGTTATATTGGTTGAAGATCACGTCTTTGTAGTTTGACAGGATTTTGGTCATGAATCCTGGCTAATGAAGGCTTTAAAATTAAGCTCTAAGTTAAAAGAAATCCCAAGACCAGGGATGATGCGACTGCTACAGCCAAATGAGCTACATTTTCCTCTGCTGATTCACCAGCAGGTGCTGAATGAGGCTGTGCTCTTCTTCTTAGATGATGGCATAAACCCTGCCACACTGTTTTACTTTTGAAATGTTCTAATTTACCCCTTAAATGTAATTTTCTTTAGTCTACTCTATATTATTTATTACCCCCAAACTCATCACTAACCTTTTCCCAAGGCAGTTCCTGGCACTTGCATCTGCTTTTACCAGGGTATATGGGCTAATGTGAATGCATGGGGAACTGGCGCATGTCCTTTCACCTGAAGAGCCAGCATAAGGTGGAACACTTGGAAAAAGTCACATTCACCCTATTTGGGTGAATATGGGTCTCCCTATTTGGGGAGTCATAGGATGCTTCTCTCTGGGGATGGTTAAGATTGGTTGAGTACCATGGCAAGTGTGAAACTGTGGGTTCCACAGTGCTGGAAAGAGATAGTCAAAACTCAGCAGGACTAGACCATGAGTAACCTGGTCTGGATTCGTAGTTGGCTTTGGTATCAGCAGAAGGATACTTTAGATGTCACCAGAAGTCCATTCCAACTGCTTTCTTCCTCCCTCCTTTTCTCTCGCTTCCTATCTCATTTTTTGTTTCTTTCTTTACAATGGAAACAAAACCTGATTTTCCCCCCAGGCACTGAAAAATTAATCAACTAATGGAGAAAATAGGCTTTTATTAAAGTCAACAATCAGAGGTCTTGGCTAACTGTAGCAGGACTGGCCCTCACTTGCTTCTGAGTTTTAATTCTTTTGCAAAAGGTAACTGAAGTTTGAGGTTTTTTTTTCATCTGAAGTCACACTTGTGAAGTTGTATTTCATGTTTATGAGAAAGCAGTGTTCTGGTACTGATGTGTAATTGGTAAAGGACAACTGGTATAATTAAACCATGAAAAGGACACAAAAATACAGCCAAAGGACATTATTTATAGGTCACCACACATTTGCAAAAAAGGTTATTTTCGAGCAGAGATGTACAAAGACAAAATCCAATCATCCTACTAATAAATCTTTGCCCTAAAAGTTTTCCATCTGATATTTGTGAATCTGCATTTCATCCTTTAGATATGAAAGACACTATTTTTCCTAGTTGGCCTGTTAGCTTGAGTTCTGAACAATTTACTTAATACATTTAAATTATTTTTTCTGAGCAGTTTTTGGTGCTAGCTCTCAATGACTAAATTGTTTTGTATAGGAAAGTACTGGAATTTTTCTGGATTTCAGCAAACATATTCAGGACACATCTAGCCAACTCTTAGAATATTTCTCACACAGGTTATATACAGTTTTCCCCTAGAGAAAACATAGCAGGTGACTTTATTACATTAGTTCTTGATTTAATAACACCTAGACTCATTTTTTAAAAATAAGATTATTAATTTCTTGCCAAGTTTTACTGCCTCAGGAAAATTCATTAGATGGTCCTAGACAGGGTTTCATTTCCCAAAAGCCTCAAACTTAATTTTCTTTAATACTCTAATAAAAGGAAAGATATATTTCAAAGCAGTTTTGTAATAGACTAGCAATTATTAAATACAATTTAATGGGAAAATGCACCCTGACTGGTCTGGTGATTACTTTTAAGACATTCTAAAAAATTTCATTTTAAGTAAATACCAATGAAAACTGATCAGTGCTTGTAGGTATAGAAAGGTTATTCACTTTGACAGACAGATTAATTGTGACAAAATCTGAGAGTGCTTCTCTCCTAATTTTAAAGATGTTGGCTGTGCATTTTGGATACTAAGTAATACATACATTTAATAGACAATCATGAAAATAAGGCCCTGCATCTGAGAAGAAATGACATGAGAAAAGTCTTGTTGCTGTTGCTGGCCATAGGAGTAGAAATAGATTCACCTTTATTGGCAACTGGTTGACATCAAATTAACCTCTCCTGTCATGGAGAGCAAGCCTAAGTGCATCCGCCTGATACGCCTGTCAGATGTTCCAAGGTAGCATTTCCTAGCAACTAGAAAATGCTAATTTGTGATGTTGATTAAATTGTCTGTGCTAGGCCAGACCTCAAAACTGCCTTTTTATGCTTTGCATTTATTTCTCTATTAAGATGCAAAGGAAGGAGCTTATTGCTGCAGTTCACATGGCACAAATGTGTGGAGCATTGTGAAAGTGGAATATAAGGAGGAAGAAGAGATTGCAGATGTGTTGACAGTCAGATGAAAATCTAATAGTGAAAGGAATGTTGATGATAAGATCAGTTTCTTGAAGAATTTGTGGTTTTATAATATGACACATAGTATAAATCTTCAATGCACATATTTCTCTAGAACTATAAATAAGAAGCATGTTTCTAAACAAACTAATACTTAAAAAATACAATAAATACTGTGAAAATAGCCATCAGTAACCCCTAAATATATAAATCAGTTGAAATCATCAAGTTGCACTAAAAATGTAAAAATATTAAATATTTTGTTCACTAGTTGTGCCCATAATATGTTTCTTGAAAAGTCCCCATGACTTTTCAAATCGTGACTCCAGTGTTGTTCCACATAGTTGGGTTCTTCCAAATTGAAATAACCCATTTCGGGTATTGGCGTGTGTCATGGTTTGAACCCAGCCAGCAATTATGTACCAGTCGAGACAGCGCCATATTCTCATCTCTGGGTCAAAGCTCTTGGCAGGGCAGTTGTGAAGGTGCAAGAGTGATGGCAATGGTGGTGAAGGATTCAAAAGATTTAACAGAATATTGGGGGTTGAAGTGCTAACACAGATGGCTTTTCAAAAGTGACCATATAAAGCACTGATGAAACTTACATGTTGGACATTTCAAGACCCAATGAGGTCAACTTTTCAGTAAGGTTATTAACATAACCAGTGTCATAGTTACAGGAGGTTTTGTATTTTATTCCCTTTTCCAACATTGTTTTGGAGAGACTGGCTCTTTAAGAAAGAATTCCTACCCCAACAGCGCCTGTTCCCCTCCCTCCTTTCCTCCTTCCTCACCCCCCACTGGAGCTGGGCAGGGAGAGGAAGACAAAAGCCAGACAGGCAGTAAATGGAACTTTTTCTCTTCCCCAGACCACGTGTGCTGGTGGCTGAAGAGTGCATGTGCTATGCATGTTTCACATCAGAGTCATGTGGACCTGAGCTGTGCTGCGATTGAAGCAACTCAGGGTTGCCTCCACCCTCTGCGGTAGCTGGGGAGAAAACAAAAGTGAAACTGACCTGTGGAATGCCACCTGGGACCGCCGCCACCTGGGACCACTGCCTGCACCACTGCCCCCATTGCTTGCCCGCCATGCGCTCACTGTGTAGAACCGCTGCCCAGGCCGGGAGCCGCCACCGCTGCTGCGCAGCTCAGCCGAGCCAAGCCAGGCTGGGGCAACACCAGTACCGAGGGCAGCATGTGGCAGGGAACGAATAGGCTCTGAACCAACACTGGTGCTGCAGTCAAGACCTGAACCTGCCTTGGTGATGTAGGGTGGACAGTTTAATAGTATAACTCCTTGTGAACTACACAGTTTTGCTATGTTTTCGCTTTTGCCCCTGTTTCCCATTGTTTCTTTTGTTTGGTTGGGCAGAGGGCGGTGGTTGGCAGGGAAGATCCTCCACCATTTTTCCCCCTTTGTTTCAGAGAGACCATGTGGCCTGGTGAATTCCCCATTTTGTGAGTAAGCTGTTTCCTTTATATCTTTGTGGTTGCAGCTATTTTCTTGCCAGTAAACCGTTAGCTTTTCACTTACACTTCCTTGCATTTTATATTTCTGTTTTGGTTGGAAATAAAAGGGGAATGAGTACATTTTAGTGGAGTTCCCACCCCAATATTTGCCTTTAAGACAATCAGGAATCGAAAACCATCAGTGAGAAAATATATTTTGTTTCTAAGGTTAGCACCCCTCCTGCTGCCTTTTTCTTCAGTGAAATAATTATTTGCTGTTGACATTAGGATAATTTAGCTGTAGCTATGAGCTGTGACTGTAGCCATGAACTCCGATTGTAGCCATGAGTTAGAGGTCACAGAGTAAGGATTGTGAATATCATGTACTAGTAGTAGGAACAGATAATCTCTCAAGAAACTAAGATTCTGTTACACGCAAGTGCCTCTGATGATAACAGATTTGAAAAAGGGGGGGAAGCATTTCTTCCTTTCAGCAATTATGACATTGCCAAAAGACAAATACTTCCTTGAGGCTTTGGTAGGCTTTCATGGCTGTATTCTCTGGAGCGTGCAGCTGTATGGCAGTCTATGATAGAAATGTGGCAGTTTACAATAGGCTAGCTTAACAAAACACTGTTTGTTGGTAGGCTTGTAGCTGACAGAGAAACCAGAAAAAGGAAATCCGTATACGAACAAAGGCCTTCACCAGGCAGGACAATGGAACACACACCATGAACACCACATGAACACAGCGTGACCAGGGACATGATTGGAGGAGAGACTCGCAGGGACTCGTGGACTGTTAACCCTCAGACGATTGGTTAAGGATTTGGCCTTAAAGAACCTATAGTAAAAGCTGAAGCTATCCAAGCAGGAAAAAACAACCAAATAGATAAACTATTAAAAGGTATAAAAACCAATGCTGTAACACAATAAGCCAATTTGGATACACTTACGATTCACCACCTCATTACAGGGGGTCTGTGCATTTCATGCCTTTCATACAGCTGCTTTCATTTCATAAAGGAAATAACACAGTTACAAGGGGGGAGGGGAGGAAGACCCTGTTCTACAAGGAAATGTAGGATTTGTCCCCTCCAGCCATCTTTTGAAATGTTCTTAGATTTGAAATTTTGTACATATCAGAGGCTGTTAGCTACACAAAAATAATCAATGTTTTCTTAAATAAAATTGCTGGACTTGGCAGAATTCAAGTATTGTTTTCCCTCAGTGTGGGTTATGGATTCAGAAATGTCCTCTTCTTATTTTAAGCACTTAGTGATTTCAATCTTAGGATGCAGATAAATAATTTAAATAATGCAGAAGTAATATCTTTAGCAGAAATAATTATTTTGCTTCATCTTCATCAACATTCTAGCTGATAAATCAATGGCTTAACTACCAAAAATTCTTACTAACATGGTCTTGAACCTAGTTTCCTTTTGCTGTGGTCAGTTAGTTTTCAGAGTGGCTCCTTTTTTCTGGGAAATCTTGAGGTTGAGCAATGCAACATGTAAAGCATCATGAGGATTTCTTACACTGCTATAAAGAACCTATAGTAAAAGTATATATGTGGTTATATACATATATGCATGGTTACTCAAGCCTGGTTATTTACCAGTGCATGTATATTGAGCTCTTGGATACCCACTAGTGACTAGCCTCCAGCTATACTTCGTACTGCTGTTTACAACCCCCTGAGCCCAGAGGTTCAGCCAATTCCTAGTTCACCTCCCTCTCTACCCATCTAACCTGAACTTCATCTGTTTCATTATGAACATGTCATGGGACAGAAAGTGCCAAGTCCTGCCTCAAAATAAATAACTGCTCTGCCCTCAGCTACCGAGTCAATCACCTGTTCACAAAAGGATGAGTTTGGTCAGGTGTGGTCTCCTCTTTGTAAATCTCTGCTGCTTATTCCCAGTAACCTTCTTGTCCTTCATGCATTTGGAAATGGCTTTTAGTATTATTTGGTTTACTGCCTTCCCAAAGGCTGAGATAAAACTGACCAGCCTGTAGATCTGTGGATCTTCCTCTTTGCTCTTGAAAAAAAGGATTGATGTTGTTTACTACTGGTCCTCAGGGAGCTTGCTATGATCAACATGAACTTTCCAAGATGGTAGAGAATGGCCACACAATGATGTCAGTCAGCTCCCTCAGTACTCATGCTGCATCTTATTAGCTCCGATGTACTTGTGTACGTGCAGTTCACATAAGTGTTTCCTAAGCTGATTCTCTTCCACTTGTGGTAAGTCTACTTTCTTTGGACTTTTTCACTAGTCTCAGGAGCCTGTATTCCTGACAGCTGTTCTTACTAATGAAGAGCAAGGTGAGAAAGCATTGAGTACCTTGGCCTTGGTCCATTTTTTCCAGGTTCCTCTCCCAGTCAGAAGCAAACTCACATTTTCTGTAGTTTTTCCTTTTGCTGGTGATATACCTGTGGAAACCTTCCTTGTTGCCCTTCATATTCCTTGCCAGATTTTGCTCCAGATGGACTTTCCTTCTTAGGTTTAAACCAACTTCAACCATTCTTAATTGTGAATTTAAGCCTTTCTTTTTTAAAGATTTAAAAAGTAATTCCTTTAATTCACTTCCCATTGCTGCTTGGCTTAAAGAAATAAACTGCATGTGGCATTCCAAGGTGTGGTTTACTGAACTCTTCTGAATGCTGATTCTCTTCCAACTCATGAATATTTTAAAACTGATAATGCTGGTAAACTGAACTGTGGGAAAACATCAGGGGCTTAACTGTGCTTGTGAGCACTCTGAACTCTAATCTGTGTTCCACGTGATCTGAGCAGTGTTCTTCTTTTATCACAAGAACATTCCTGGCCTTTCTTTTTTGATTAGTTACAAGGGTATTTTATGTCACACATTCCATTTTTACTTTATATTAACTTTGAATCTTCCGTGCATGTGAACACGTTAATTGCACAGGAAACTGGATGCATGTGTACAATGGTCCAGTGCATTGTCCGATGGAGGCAATTGAGTATATTAGGTTGGATTGCTCCTGAAAGAGAGGAGACATGCCCCTCTTCCACTGTTTTTTGCCATAAAGTGTAGATATTTTTGTTAGCTGTGAAATCCTACAACTGGAAGATCCAAATGGCATTACAATGGAGGATGCAGGATGCAAACTGTAGAGCATTTGAATGTTCTGCCTACTTCCGTGTGAAGCTGGGGAAAATTATAGACCTTATGGAACAATGATAAGCATACTTTCAGGACTCATGGAAAATTGTGTGTATAGATTTGTTCATTTTGACAGTGAATGTAGCAGATTTCACCACTCTTTCTCATTCTGAGTAGCTCTTACGGAACCAGGACCATTTATTTCAAATAGCTTCTCTGTATGTATGCACTTTCCTTCACAGAAAAACTTACAGAATGCTATTTGTCAGCTTACCTTAAGAAGGGAACTTCATGTGACAGCTAAGGACAAGCCACATTTACTTGACCAGAATGTTTAAAAGCTATTATATAGTGTGGAGTTCTACGATGCTTTGGGGACAGGAGCTGCATACAGGGTAGCCTTGAACGTCGGTCCATGCTCTATAAATGCAATTGTTTTACTCTTGGTAGGCCATGCAAGACTAGAGATTGGCAGATGGAGATGAAGAAGTCAGATCTGCTGCTAAAAAAGTAGGTTACTTGTGTAAGATTTTAGCATTTTTGTTCTCTGAACAGATATCAGGTGTGAGTATCCAGGGGTAAGTAAATTGTCCACATTTCTGCCTCTTTCTCTGTACAGCAGCACAAATAATCATCTCACTCCAAGCCTGAATAGAAAGTGGAGTATGAAGCCAAAAGAACCCAAAGAATATTCATTTATCATTTGCAAGAAATGCAAATGATTAGCATGGCTGGCCCATGACATTGGTTGCAGCTGTTCTCAGGTGGTGGGAGAGGTGTTGTTTTGATTTCAAACCCCATTTTTGTTTAGCTGCATAGAACATCTGAAAAATTTGAATGTGTGGCCAGAATGTCTGATGAATGTTTCGGAAAGGGTCTGTTACAGAGTCTATCAGCAGGACAATTGGTCGGCCAAAAGCCCAGGGATGAGTAAACAAGCCTGGCACCAGACCTTTAAAAGTAAGAACAAAAGGACCCTGATCTGTTGATCATGCCCCTTTCAAAGCTTAGCAGATGGGCCTGGAAAGGCTCTACTAGCTTTGCTATGTCCATATATGGCTAAGTAATGCTTTTACAAATAGTATAAAAACTCTGGTTGAGAGAAGATAAACGTCTTCTATATTATCTGTTGTCGGAGCCTGTGTCACAAATGCCACAAATATTAGAAGGGTAAATTTGAAATTCAGCTAGAGAAGAGATTCTAGCTCTGCATATCCCCTACACCTACTATACAGTTACTTTTCCTGTATGTATCAAGGCACATTTTCAAATGCCATCTTCACAGCAGCAGCAGTTTTGAATGGGGCAGATGATGGTGATCTGTTACACAAAGATGTATGCAAGATCCACTGATAGGCTCAGGGTATCACATGGTATGAATATTGCCTTGAAAGCATGTGCAGGTAGAAGCAATACAGCCAAAAAATACAAATACAAAGCCACAGAGTCGAAAGCACTTCACCATTGTGTCTTCTGTGAAGGGAGTTCACTGCTGAACTAAAGAGAAGAAGCTGAAGTTTTCTTTATCATGCTTCTCTCACACATATCAGACTATTTCCCCAAACCAAGCTCAGGGTGAAAATTTTCCTTAAAACATGAGCAATTATCAACATATTCACACAACATCAAGCTTTAGAGCTCATTATATTCTGTGTTTGTCTCTATTCTGGTTATAGATGAAGATTTGGTTCTTTATAGCTCATGCATTTCTGGTGTATTTCTGAATACCTCTGTGATTCTAAAATTTGCCATTTCTAAAATACTCCTGCTGAAGTTCCATGACACTGTGTAAGAGTGGAATTCAACAAAAGCACAACACACTGGAAACAGTGAAAGACAGTTTAATGAGACTCACTGGCACTGCCATCAAGATTAAAATTTCATAGCAGCAATGGCTGGCATAATCAATCTCTAAACTCATTTTAACCCTAAACCTCTCCAATCTTAACATAAATCTTAACAAATAATTCTGTATCTTCAGAATAATTCTCAGAGTACCTAGAATCTACTTAAAATTCAATACAACCACAAAATACATATATTTGTTAGTCCCATAACTAATCCCGTTTATATTAAAATCTCAAACAACAATTCACTCTCTGGATATTTTCCAATTTTTTTTAAATATTGAACAAAACTAGGCTTGCATAAGCCAAACAAAATAGCAATGATTTTTCTTCACATCTGAAACAAACATTAGTAAGTTAGGAAATCTAGAGGAGTTTAAAGTTCTATGAGCTTCACAAGCACATGGCAAATTTACAAGACACCTGGAGCCTCATGGTAATTTTTATCTAGTAAACAAAATAGAAGGGACCAGATCTTCAAAAATTAAAGCAGTGGAACTGTATGAATGACTGCTTGATGATATATTTTCAAGAAGCATCCAGTGAAATGGTCTTTTTCATTATTTGAAGATTTAGCTATACAAAGAGTTGAGAAACTCATATGTATTCTTTGATTTGCTACAGTTTCTCTACTCAGTAAAATAAAGCAATCCAAATGAGTGACTTTGTGTAAAAAGATATAGTTAGTCTGAACGCACTGGACATCATCATGCTATTGATGAAATACTGTGATCGGCTTCAAGGTTAGTTCATTTGCTTGAGTGCAGGGAGATGACTTATTTCCTCTGGAGCTTGAAGAGTACTGTGCATAGAAAACACAGCTGTGGGCAGACGCCCATGCTTCAAGAAGCTGTGGTGACTGGGGACTTCAATGCATCCCTGCCCTGCCTCCCTGCACTCCACACATTGCCCAAGGCTGTGGTGGTCTGAATCCTCCCTGCTGTGCTTCAGTCAGTTGGGCTGGCTCACACAGCTGTGGAGATGGTCTCTGTCCTTTGAAGGGTTTCCAACAAATGCTTGCTGAACTCTCTCCATCACATATCTTGTCTGAGATCAACAGTTCCTCCCACATCTCTACTGAGAACCCAGACCTTCTGTTCTGGATGTTATCCCTTGCAAAGGACCTTCAAACCACTCCAAGGGCCTCAAGAACATCCCACCCATACCCTCAGAGGACCAGCTGCTGGGATTCAGGGTCAGCTTAGTGGTCACGGGATTGAGGGCAGCCCCTGTCCCACTGGCGATGTGGGAAGAAGCTTCCTGAGGTTTCCTGAGGAGTTGTGGGGGCACTGCCACCAATGCCTGCTTCCACATGAGCTAATAGAGGGAGTGAACTGACAAAGTCCCAAGTATGAGTTTGAGATAACATTGGCCATATATACATATGCTACATACTCCTGGTGGTTTAGCTGTTTGTAAATAGAGAAATGAACTTATAGCATGATGAAGACTGAAGTGAGCAAGCCTTTATATGCTCCGTATAACATTCAAGACAAGAACCTGTTTTGTTCTGCAAAACAATCTCTCAGAGAGAGAAGACATGAGTTCCTACGTTAGGAGTATGAACTGAGATCATCAAGGACATCCAGGACCACACTGCTGAACAACTTCTCTTCTTACTCTCAGGGTGATGCTAGTGAGAATACAAAGCAGTATTAAAAAGCAAGGCACAAATCTGCCTTGCGAACTACTTTTGTAGAGTATTTATCCAGTCTCTTTGTGCCAGCTAGAGATGCTCCTGAAAGGCTGCCCTAGGTTTCTTGACGTGCTGTTGAAAAGTGTGTTTCTGCTCCAAATTATTTTTTTTTCCTTTCATGACACAGTGTCAGTGACAGGGATAAAAACTACCAAGTAAGGCATAGAGGTGATCCTAAAGGACCTTTCTGAAATTAAGCAAATCCGAGGGAACATCCGCACCAAACTGAGATTTTACTTATATTGGCAGTGAGATTCAGAATACTACATAAAGATTCCTATTGCATGGATGATTAGTCCCTGGGAGGCTCCCTTCTACAAATGGCATATGTTCTTCTATCTTTGATTGCAGCTTAAATTAAAGCAGTCCTAACTGTTGAGCTCTCTGACTCTTGGCTGGTTGAGCTTAGCTTATGGGTTTCCTAGTGAACAGCTGTTTCTAATGAGGCGTCAGTCTTCATGGGTCACTGCAAGCAAGAAAATGAACACCAAACAATCTTAGAATCAGCTGCTGACATGTATAAAATGCATTGCTACTCCTGATTAGGCACCTGTTTTACCACCAAGTTGGAGGTTAAAGGCAAAGGTGACTAATTGACAGGTTCATGGCTTTCTAAATATTTTGATCTGAAAGAGCAGGCTTTCCATATGAAAGCTTTTTTAAACATGGGAAAACATCTGTCCCTGCTATGTTTTTACCATTTTCTAGCTTTTTACAGTTAGGAAGCACAGTTTGTAGCAATGTGGAAAACCTCCCCTTTTACTTACAAAGCAAATGTGTGTCCTGTTTTTTGGATCTCATTCTGTATTGGAAATTGTTTGAATATGTTTGGTAACTGAATCTTTTGGCACTGCTGGCTCTAACAACATTGTGTGCTAAACACACAGAGGAAGAATGTTTAACCCCAGCTGGCTGTGGCATTTAAAAATTTCTTCAGGCATTAGTTAATAGGATATTGTGTGACTACATAGATAAATTAGAAAGTAGTCCTGTCAAGAGGTGTTCCAAGAGTTTGGCTCTTACCTGTATCCTCATTCCATGTGATTGTGTTTAAATATCTGTGAATCAAGTGAAGATAACCTAGAAAAAAAAGTGAAAGCAGAACCATGAAGGTAGAGTCAGCTTGTCTACTTCTACCTGTACCTAAAGCAAATGTGAGAGTAACTCATCTGAACTGGAGTGCTTTGGTTGGCATACTGAATTTTTTTTTCTTCAGACTCCCTGACCAAGTGCTGATTCACTTAAAAGGAGTATCTTGTATTCTCAAAATATCTACCTCAATATACAATGAAGTACTGTGGTGATGTTCTTCTAAAAGGTGAAATGACTTCTAACAGTGAAATGACTTTTTAATGTGTTACAGTTAAAATTCTGCTGATGGACTTTTATCTTATTATATTTCTAATTGATACTTAGAAAATTCAACAGCAAATTTACAGCTTGATTCCTCTGTCTCTGACTGCTTGAAATGGGGCCATGCTTAAATGGGAAAGATTGTTTTCATGCACTGAAGTTGTCACAGAGTGAATCAAGTGGAAGTGAGGTCTTGGACAAAGCTGGGAGCATTGTGTTTTGGAAAAGGAAGTAGCGGAGCTGGCATTAGGTTTAGCTTTTCCTTGGTGCATATAGGATTCTATATCACATATATATATATCTCATACAGCAGGCTGTGCCATGAATGATAAGAATGCAAAATATGATTATGTCATGGGCTGAATATCTACTCTTGGTTCAAAAACTTTACTGCTTGTCGAAGGTATGGTTCCTCTTGGCCAAACTGAGTGCAGCAAATAAAAATTATATGGTTGTGGCAGCCTAAGTCATGGCCAGAGGGATTTTATTTCCTGTCAGAGTAGGAGTTGTTATTGGTGGTTTCACATATATTGCAATTTCTTTTTAGGTTTTGAAGGGTCAGAGAAACAGTGCACCACTTAGGAAGCTGTTGACCAGCTTCGTCTCCGAAGCAATTTGTAATCAATTGTATGTATGTGTGATAAAACGATGTTGATCATGCTTGTGTTCTAAGTACAAGCAGAAGAGGAAAACCAGAACTCTGTATTAGCTGGGCTAGAGATCCAAAGGTGTCAAAAAGTGTTCAAAGTGATGTGCTGTACTAAACACAACTGTCTGTAGTGCAAACCTTGCATGGTTCTTTTCATATTGACTGCAAAACCATCATTGTTGTGGTAAAACATGTAGTGTAACATTGTCCTCAATCATAAAGTTTCCTGAAAACGCAGGACTCAAATCTTGCAGAGTGGGGCATAACTAGTTACATCCTAAAAAGCTAGGTTTTTTCCCCTTGCTAGTTTCCACACACTAAACTTCAAAATCCTATTGTTAAATTTTTCTTCTGTTTGGAATTTTCTGTGCAAAGTCCTCTATGACTGGTCCTGAATCAAACCTCGTTAGGCTGACCTTTATTGTTGTGGTTTTAAGCAAGAGAAACAGCCACCATCCAAATAAAAATCTTAGTTGTAAATTGTGCCTGTAAGCACTAAAAGGAAACCTGGGACTGACATCTTGTTTGACAGAAACATCAGGCTGTGGTCTTTCCCTCCTAGCTCTCTCTTTTGAAATGGAGGCTGACATGTCTATAGAGGGTTTCCTAGACTCATTGCCTGGTTTTGTGATGCTGCTCAGTGCATGTCGAGTCCTCCTATCCTCCTAATATGTTGCCACTCAGCTGTTTTCCTATAATCCAAGTGATCCTTGGTATAAATATCACAGATTAAGTGGAACCATGTCATTTTAAATTTGCTTGGGGATATAGCTGTTTCTGTTCTTCCATGTCATACCTGTGGGTTTCTGGCAGCTTGCTGTATTTGGCTTCATCTAGCCTTAGGTATCAAAAGTTCTACTTGTGGCCTGCTATTGTGTTGTGTTGCCTAGCTGTTCCTTGTTGCCCATTTAAAAGGCTCTGAGCTTCATCTGCCTCCAATAGTAAAATGATTGTTATTTGCTACTGAGAGGTAATCAGCCTGCTCTTGGTAGACCACAAATCTCAGTCTCAAGGATGCAGGCACATGCAAGCATGGGAATATCATTAGGGCAAATAGCCTCAAGGTGCCAGAGGAGGCTAGGCCCAGGCTCCTTGTAAGGCATTTGTTTTTATAGTCATTACATCCAGCTAAAATATCTCTGCATGAGGAGAATGCTACATGCACATATTTGAAGTCCTAATATTAGCCTCACTCAGGGTAGAGGCAGATGACCCCAGCTAGAAAAGTTTCCTGTGACTTTAATGGTGTGGCATGTGAAAGTCCTGTGTCTGAAGTGTTTTAATGCAGCTTCAGAAACAATGCAGGAACAAAAGACTGATGACAGGTCACTGATAGTAGTTGGATTTTATTAGTTTCTAGTGAAAGAACAGTTCAGTTGAATCACTTCTTGTGTTTATTAGGATTTACTGAGAAAAACCTGTGTTTATAGATGGTGTTTTGTTTTGAATAATGATCTTTGCTTTCAAAATTTGTATGAAAAATACATTAATTTTTAATCAAATAAATCTAAATACTATCTTAAAAAAGAAAGACTGTGTGTGACTAATGCCAGGTCAGTAACTCAATACTCAATTAAAAAATCCATGATTTCCTAAAATACAAAATTCAGCAGAACAGAAAGAAATTTCTCTTTTCGTCAATGTAATGTAACAAAACATGAAATGAAGATGCATTTGCCAAGCTCATTACAAGGTTTTTAATTATTATGTAAATTTATGAGAAAGAAAAGGAAACACAGATCAATTAAAAAAAGGATATGCTGACTTTAAGTTCAGAAGTCAGTGAAAATTTACAGGCTTATGGGAAATGCAGAAAAATTCTATACATTTGTGAATATCCAACTCACCGGTTTCCTCTCCACTGAATCTAGTGCATAAACACACCTCAAAAATCAGTTCACTGTAACTGAAATCATTGTTATTTTATCAAAGACTGCAGGTCTTCAAGGCTGACACTTTTCTCTCTCCTATTTTTCTGTAGATTGAGATTCAGAATAAAACAGCAAGTTCTTCTTTAATCTGTGATTAAAAAATTCATAGCCCATCTAGTTCTTTCTAAGGTGATATATTTCAGACCTAATAATCACCTGGACCCTTTGTGATTTTTTTTTTTTTTTTGAAATACATTCTCTCCTCATAGTCTACTTAAGGGCCTCTACCTTTAATTAATCTTTCTCTATAAGTGATAGTAGTTTACTATTTTTGAACCCAGTTATTTTTCCTTCCCTCCTCCAAAGCAGTGAGAGCTAGAACCCGAATTAAGTATTTTTCCTCTGACAATAGGTGTACACTTTTGAGGGGATCATGCATTTTGCTGAGCTACAATTATACTCAGTCTTAGCACATCCAGGTTCTCAAAAAAACCTGTCAGTCTCAATCTTCTTTGAGATTTCTATTTCATTCTGCTGTGCATTCTTGTGGCTTTTTTCTTTCTGTTTCTGTTCAGCTTTACTTTACCTTTCTTATAAAAAACCCACAATCTTAAATTGATAAGCTGAGATAGCTTCCTGTTGGAAATTTTCTAATTCTTCTCTTGCATATTATTTGATTGTTAACATGACAATTTTACCTTCATGATAACACTTCTGTTTTTATTTTATAGATTCTTATTTCTGGAGAGCTAAAAAATTGCACAGAAAGGAGAGTACATTGTCATGATAATTTTCATTTTTTTAATGATAATTTTAGTCTTGTATGTTTTGGGAATTCTTTAAATTTCAAACTCTTAATATTTTTAAATCAATCTTTCTTATATTGATTGACAGTAACGTAGAGAACCTCAGCATACCTGTAACATCCTTTCTTGTTGCTTCTGAGCCTGTTTGTTGCAACTTGCCTTGACTTTATCTTCAACTCTTTGTGAAAGTTAGCATGCTAGATAGCTTATGTATTCATCAACAGCTGCTGAGTTATGAAATTCATATTTAAATTGCTGTTTAATATATTTAGGAAAAATAGGAAGTGTCTGAATTGTAAACTCAATAACATGAGTGTTGCATTTGAAAACAGAAAGGCAATTGATCAATGTGGCAAAGAGGACAGAAGTTAATTTAAATTTTATAGCTTCTTTTTTTCATCTACATTATGGTATTGGTTATTGTCTCTAAAAATAGTGAAATGTGATATTAGGCATTGTTTCAGACTATTACATAAATAATAAGGAGAGACTTTAACAATGTGGTAAAACTAAAATAGTAAAAATAACTAAAATAATCAAGGATATCCTATTAAATCATCAGTGATCCATTGAGCACTTCACTTTGCTGCTCCTTTATTCTGTATGCTTTACTCTTGATTTCATTTTGGAAATGTAAGGAGATAAAAAGAGTAAATAATCTACATAAACTTAGATTAAAGTCAAACTCCCTTTTATTCATAGCAATTCTCTATATTCTTTTATAGACAATTCAGCAAAATATTTGCTATGTTTATTGTAATTTTGTTTATTAACAAAACCTAATAAGTAATTTCCAGGATTAACCTTATGTATGATAAATCCATGATTTAACAAAGATTCTTAATTCTAGGCTCTGGTCCTGCACTATTACAGCTCAACAGAAGCTTTGACACTGTCTTTGTGACAACAGGACAAAGCCCCATGTGTACAAGGTAAAATAACATGTGACCTTCCCATAGCTACTTTCCAGTATATAAAAATGGATTGCATTGCCCCTAACAGTGAAAGACATTGGATTATTCATTTAAAAGTTTACTGAAAAACTGTACAGATGACATTTCAATGTCATTTAATAAAAGAAAGTTTCCTTTTCTCTCCTAAAGTCCTCCTCAAGTGGTATCTGAAAAAAGAAATGTAATTTATCGAACTATTGATCACAAACATCTAAAAATAATGAAGAAAAGTAAATTATGTGCCTTTTTGGAAAGAAACAGATCTTTGAGTTCCCACATACCTGTGTGCCATGGCAGATATCTATAGGAACGTGCAGGTAAGTAAAACTGGAAATTTTACCAATGGTAGCTCTGATGCAAAACTCATAACTTTTTGTTATTGTTTGTGATTGTTTTTTAAATATATGTTTTTTAAAACATATATTCCCATGTGACCCTTATTTACAAATTTCTTTGAAAACATACAAGTACTCTTAATTTCAAATACCAGTTACTGTGCTGTGCCTTAGCTCTTATGAGGATAAAGATGATTAAAAGAACTTGTATGGCCCATTGACTCCAAATCGATAAATGAGCCCAGTGTTACTTGACACTGATTTCTTAGTGGAACAAGGCTTCTAATTACGTGATTTGTACCTGTGTCAAATGAAGGAAATGGGATTAAAAGAAATAAACATATCAAAGTCAATTAGTTATTAATAGTTTCCCCAACTCCAGACTGTTAATCAACATCTTTTGAGAGTCTGTCTTATGCCTGCTTTAACTCCACTCTGGATGGAACTTATTCAGCCATTAGGCCATCTTGCTGGCAATTATTTCAATGTTTAACTCTCTCTGAATTTCACAGACATTCTTGTAATAATGATACTGCCACTAAAAATGATGTTAATCTTAATAAATAAATTAGGTCCCAGGCTATGAAGTGAACATTTTATATGAAGAATTATTTTCTGTTTTCATTAGCTGTATACACCTACACTTCATTACTTTGTAAATTGGGTTCTTATTTTGAAGTATTAAAAAAAATTATTTATCTGAGTTATTTTCAGCTTTTAAATTGTTCACTAAGGTTAGAGAAACATTACTGTTTCCACTATTTGCTATTCCTCATTTGTTGCTTGTACTGGACAGTTGGTTACTTAAATGCTTTTCTGTTTTTCACGACTGGATGACTCCAAGAATACAAATAATTTTTAAAATAGATGTTAAACAATTTTATCACAAATAAAGATTTACACTGCTTCCTCAGCAAGTAATTTCTTAATCCACCTATGAAAAATAGTTAAAAGGAGAAACAAATCACACAGGTGATGTCACCCTTTTTACTCATTTGTGGTGTCCAACAATATCTTATAGAACCTAGCTGGACTATGGTATTGCTACACTGAGTCAAGTCTATATTTACATATAGTTTATATGTATAAAAAGTTTATAGCTTTTTCCAGTCATCATAAATTCCACCAGATTTAAGGAAAGCTATTCAATGAAACATTTTAATATGTTATAGCCATGCTATTAAGCTTATTCTCTTTTGTTTATTACAAGCACAATTCTCATACTGAAAGGCATTTTATTAGCTCATGTAAATCACTGGATTCACTGTCTTCAGTACATCCATGCAAGTGTGTATTTATACCAGCTGAATATCTTTTCCTAAAAATGCTCTTTTGAGTAAAAATACGTACTTTTGTTTTAAAGGGCTTGTTCGAGAACTTAGAAATCTTACGGATCCAAAGAAAGCCTCAAATCAAAATCAAACCAAGACCTCTCTCAATGGATGCTATGAATGGGAGTGGAGAAGTTCTTGGGACCTGTGAGAATCTGTGATCAAATGTGATGCTGGAGATTCCTCTCACACCTTCATTCATAGCAGTGGAGCTCTTCAGTCATTCCAGTCTGACAAACAAAATTAATTGAACATTTATTATGTTTTATTATGGTTCTGGTCCAACATCTCTGTTCAGATTCTAAAAATAGGTAACTTAATATGGGTAATAAGAGAAATTTTTGCAAGCAAGCAGTTTAACTTTTAAAAACAGATTTTTATTTTTAATTTGACATGATCTTTGTATAACTCCATCTATTTTTAGAATTATATTAACTACTGTGGGGCTGTTTTTTT
>WEIV01027543.1:24054-40311 GCA_013390005.1 Calyptomena viridis | reverse complement strand
TGTACATTGTGGACCTGGAAGCTTCCATTAAAGACCAGCTCTTTACTTTATTCTTGTTGGGAAAGTTTTTTCTCTCTTTTTAGGCATCAAAACAGAACTAGATATTTTGAAGTAGCTTATTTCTTGTGTCTAAGGAAATAACTTTCATGGATGCAAGCAGATTCAGAATGAAACATCTGTGTCCATATTGAATGTGACTGGAGAAGTTTTGCCACTTTGTCTATACTGGCATGGTTAAATTTGTAGGATTTAGCAATACACTATAAAATACAAAATGACCTGCTCTTGTCTATGCGTATGCATAGATCTGTGTCAATGCAAACCAAGTCTGCTATTTGAGATTTTCTACTCACATATAAAGTCATTGAATATTTCACATATTTAGAGTATTAGGAAATATATCCTTTTCTTCAAGTAAGGAGTTTTGACAAGTCCTCATTAAGTCATCCAACCTATTTATGACTCACTATCATGGTCTTCACAAATTTTGAAACAGTCATATAAGCCCTTTTTTTGTCCATTTTGCTGATCTCAGTCATGATTTCAGAAAGTTAGAGGAGGAGAGGTAATGAAAACTGAGATATAAATTGTTAGATAATCTTGAATTCTTGGGAAGTTTAGAGAAGAGTGTCCAGTGCTAACAGCTGTGGAAAAGGCTCATACAAATCTTTATGCTATTTTTACCTATTTGACAACATTGAAGATGGACGTGACACTTGAAATTATGATGCAGTGACATCAGAAACTTCTGTTACAAAAGTAAAAGCAATTATAATAAATCAGATAGCTAGTAATATACTAGTGGCATCATAAAAATCCCTGGCTGTTCAGGAATGAGTGCTGTTACCACTGATTTTCTCCTCTGTTTTCCTCACTTCCTCATTATCCCTGAGATTCATTTGTAGACTGGAAACCTGCAGGCAGGAAGACCTTGAAAATGACACCTTAGCAAGAATGCTAACTCATACATGCACTCCCACTCACCAGCTGTGTAATTAATTTTAAAGAATGGTTAAGGTATTAATAGATTGCTGGTGATGCAGAGACATCCCTTACCAGACAGTGCAGGATGCAGAGCTGTATGCATTGGTAAATCTTCCTGCCAAAGCCACAGGGGATGCTGCTGCCATCACAGGGGTAACCCTCTGCTGGTTTCAGGTCTGCATGTTCTGCAACCTCTGCATGTAACCCCTGCTGTAAAAAACCTTGTCCTGCCTCAAGGGCTTTAGCTCCCTCATGACCAGTGTCCAGGATCCAGTTGTGACATAACACGAGTGTGTAACCTTCCCCCAGAGTGCTGAGGAAGGGCACCCAGAAAGAGCTGTGACAAAGTTTATATAGAGAAAAAGAAATAAAAATTAGGATTTTACTTTGGGATTGTTAGGAACTCAAAGTGTTGATATGAAAAAGTATGNCTTCAGTCATTCCAGTCTGACAAACAAAATTAATTGAACATTTATTATGTTTTATTATAGTTCTGGTCCAACATCTCTGTTCAGATTCTAAAAATAGGTAACTTAACATGGGTAATAAGAGAAATTTTTGCAAGCAAGCAGTTTAACTTTTAAAAACAGATTTTTATTTTTAATTTGACATGATCTTTGTATAACTCCATCTATTTTTAGAATTATATTAACTACTGTGGGGCTGTTTTTTTTTTTTAAATTAAAAATCTCTTTAGCACATAAAAGAACTTGTAAACAGATAAATGTAGTTAAATTTATGCCTTATCTGGCCTGTCTTTTCAGTTCTCTGATTGATAATAATTTGACCTGTTAAATACTCTCTGACTTAGGCTGTCTGTTTATTATATAATGATAACCCAAAATATTATCGCCTTAGTTCTGCGTGAAAGAAGAGATAAATGGGTAAAATTTAGGATTTTAAGCTCATTTCACATGTAACTTTGTATGCTGGTTTCTTACAAGTAGGGCTTTTTCAAGTGAGAAAGCTGATGCCTTAAGATTTCTTACATACTTTCTTTTTCTGGATTTTAGCATAGCTGCATGGGCTCTCACACTTAGGATGGTAGAAAACCTCTTTCTCATGGCCTGTGAAATGTCGTTTAATGTTCTTTTTGGGAAAAACAGATTCTAGCAAGGACATTCTGTTTGGGATGAGGGATGAACAATTTTGGGATTGGATGTACCCATTAGATATGATAATTGATTAGTATTGTAAAAGGGGTACTGGTGCTATGGGGGATGCACATCTATGTACATTGTGGACCTGGAAGCTTCCATTAAAGACCAGCTCTTTACTTTATTCTTGTTGGGAAAGTTTTTTCTCTCTTTTTAGGCATCAAAACAGAACTAGATATTTTGAAGTAGCTTATTTCTTGTGTCTAAGGAAATAACTTTCATGGATGCAAGCAGATTCAGAATGAAACATCTGTGTCCATATTGAATGTGACTGGAGAAGTTTTGCCACTTTGTCTATACTGGCATGGTTAAATTTGTAGGATTTAGCAATACACTATAAAATACATAATGACCTGCTCTTGTCTCTGCGTATGCATAGATCTGTGTCAATGCAAGCNTGTTCTGCAACCTCTGCATGTAACCCCTGCTGTAAAAAACCTTGTCCTGCCTCAAGGGCTTTAGCTCCCTCATGACCAGTGTCCAGGATCCAGTTGTGACATAACACGAGTGTGTAACCTTCCCCCAGAGTGCTGAGGAAGGGCACCCAGAAAGAGCTGTGACAAAGTTTATATAGAGAAAAAGAAATAAAAATTAGGATTTTACGTTGGGATTGTTAGGAACTCAAAGTGTTGATATGAAAAAGTATGAAATCCTAAAGAGAAAAGAGGAAATCATCAGGTAACTCAGTGTGCTGTTTTTTCGCTTGGATAGTTAATTTTCTTCACAGTGTCTAGTATGAGGCTATGGTTTGTGCTGAACACAGTGTTGGTAACATAGAGATGCTTTTGTTAATCCTGAGCAGTGCTTGCACTGTGTCCAGATCTTTGCTGCTTCTCATACTGCCCTGCGGCAAACAGCTGGGGGTGTGTAAGAAGTTGGGAGGGGACAAAACTAGGACAGCTGATCCCAACTGAACAAAGGAATGTCCCATACCTTATGGTGTAATGCCTGGCATATAGAGCTGTGGGAAGTGGAAGAAATTGGAGGGAAATTTGGAATTATGACATATGTCTTCCAAAGTCACTATTACACATGACGGAGCCTGACTTTCCTGGAGATGGCTGGACACCTTTCTGACCATGGGAAGTGGTGAGTGAATTCCTTGTTTTGGTTTTCTTGTCTCCATGGCTTTTGCGTTCCTTGTTAAACTGTCTTTATCTTAACCCCTGAGTTTTTTTCACTTCTGCTCTTTCAATTCTCTCCCCAGTGCTGCTGAAGGGGGAGAGAGTGAGCAGCTGTGTGTTAGTTGCTGGCTAAGGTTAAACCACAACACTCAGCAATGGTGAGAATCTGTCCCTGGAGACTGTAGCAGGGGTAGCCCCCTTCCCCTCCTGTCTGCCTGACAAAGACCCCTTGTCAGAGATGGTGACCAGATTAAAGCTTAGCTAAATGGACTGGTGAATCCTAGCTGTCTTTTGTGTATCTTTTGAGCTAACCAATAGATAATTGGTTTGTACTTTTAAGTTGCATATATCCTGGCTAAACTTGTGCCTGGATGAAAATACCATAGTAAGTTGGCCCAAAAAGAGTCTGTAACAACTCCAAGAGTCTCCTTCATCAAATTAACCTCCTCCTCACCAGGGCTGCCTAAGCCAGGGAACTGATAATTCCAACTACCTCTGGACTTTCAAAGTGGCCTGGAAGTTCTCTCAGAGGCTTAGTGAGTACAGTGCCTGAAGTGGTGTTCAGCCTGAGCAGAGGGTCTGCTGGGGAATGTGTCTGCACCAGAGTCAAAGGTAGCAGGGTATATCCAGGTGCATGGATCCTGCAGAGGGCTAGCAGCCCCCAAACCTACTCGCTTTTCCAGGTAGGCTTCCTAGCCTTCACTTACCTCCATTAACTCTACCCATAACAGGTATGTCCATAGAACAGGGATGTTCACAGACCCTGTGTGAACAGTCTGCTACAAGTAAAGCATAACTTATTTAGAGCAAAAGCCTTTAAGAAAAAAAAGGTTCAATAAATTGTCCGTTGCTATGTGTAGGCTGTATAGCATGTGTCTGTCTTCTGTGTGGTGATCCCACATGTTCTCAGTGTCCTAAAACACTTGCACAGCAGTTGGGATGAGGGTAGCAGTCTCATACTCACCAGTCATTTCTATCTTGTCTGGTGTCAAGGAAAAGGTCTGTCTGCTGTGCAGGACCCTTTAATAACCTTCCTTCTCCTCCATGAGTGCGAGTCACTTCTGAGATGCTTAATGACACCAGCGCTGTACTCTGCAGTGGCAAAACATCTGTGTCACAGCTTGGAAGTAGGTTGTTCTGATGTAAGTGCTCTTTACCTTCCTGTTTATTTGGTTGGCATTTATGCTATTGCCAAGGTGAAAGGAGTTATCCTCACTTATTTTTTTCTGATTATTCCTTATTTAGCTAGTTCATACTTTTGCAGAATGGACTATTAACTTCTTATGCAGTAACGTCACTTCCCTGACTAGATTGCATCCGCTATTCATAAAATGTTATTAGATTATAAAACATCAGCTTCTTGCTCAACACCAGTGTGTCCAGAGAGAAGAATCTACCTGTGTGTATTGAGACAAATTACATCCTGTGAATGTCTGTGGTTCAGACTCCTAAACTGTCTGACATTTGGAAATCAAAAAGGGCAAAGAGGTCAAACCAAAAACACTCCGCATGCCTGCTCCATTATCAGCGGGAGTCACAATTCAGCTGTCTGGTGTGTTGCAGAAAAGCAGAGGACACACTCATATCACCTTGTTAGAAACAATCCTTTGGCTGGAATTCAGGAGTGAGCCTTTTGTGTTTTTCTGTCCTACGTACTAAGTATGAAAGAGCAAATATAAGGGTTGCTGCTATAGTAAACCCTTTTTAGTCAGGACAGTACAGCAATATACATAGACAGCTGTTAAATTTTGATTGCATGTGCCAAAATAGACTAAATCTAATGACATTATGGCTGGAACAAATTTAGGATCTTTTGAGATAAGGGAAGAAAATGGGGAGTGAGAATGACTCTGAGTCATAGATGAGTCCTGATCTCGGAGGATATGCACAGGCAATATTTTCATTGATCTCAGCAGAGATCATCACTTGCATAACAACTTCTGAATCAGGCCCATTTTGAGTGCTGAGTCAGCCCAAGACTCTCAAATTTAGTTATTTTATCAAGCAGTTAGTCTGGAAAGAGTGGGAAGGTATTTTTTTTCTTGTAAACTTCGAGGCTTTCAGTATTTCACCTTCCACCCAGCCCTAAAAATCCACTTAAAAAGTGGTAATTAAAAAAAAAAGAGGTAAAAAATTTGCATAGAAATTAAGGCAGAAGAAGATGATTACTCACTTGATTCCATTTCTCAGTGTTTGCAGAGAATCAGAAGCCTCCTGACATTACAGGGGTGCCGATACTCCAAATTGTGTTTCATGATCAGTTCACTTGCTAGTATTTGAGTTTCTTTTCCTTGTCAGTTTTTTTTTCAGCTTAAAATCTAAAAGGACATGTACGTGTTTGAGAAAAGAAAATGATGTGGGCAGAAGTGCATATCTTGCTATACCCTTTCCTCACAAAATCCTAACTCAGATCAATGAATACCTGAAGTTTCTTACAGGTTTATACATCCCCCATAGCTTTTTGGCATGGTAGTGACCTGCATTATTTCCATATGCGTATGCTGTCCATGATCTTTTACCCAGAAATCATCATGAGCTTTAGAGTTCATGGCTGCCAGAGCTTTATATCTGTGAGTCCTTGCATCTGCTATGGCTTATATCCCACAAGGGATTCCACCTGAAAAGCTGCTATAAAAAATAGGTGTGATTAGCACAAATACACTTGTGAGATATATATAAAAAAGGAATTATGTTGCTATTTTCTTTAATGGTGAATAAATGCAGCAGGTTAAAATACAAGTTTCAAAATGTAGAGATTTTTGTAATACTCTTCTGTAATAAGAAAATGCACATGATTGAGCTGTAAAATTCAAGTGGTTCTTTTACATCCATTAGAAAGGAGAGGAGTGTGTATTCTCCAAGCTTTCTTCATGAATATTTAACAACAGATTAGATCATTAGGATTTGTCACTTTCAAGCCATTGATCTGAATCAGATTTGCAACTGTGATACATTGTTAAATTTATAATGGGCTAAAACAGACACAATTGTCCTAAAGGAAAAAAGCAGTGGAAAAAAAAGGGCAAAGGCTAAATATTGATTAGGGGATTTGAAATGCAATACAAGAATGATGCTGATTTAAGAACAGTTTTTTAATGGAAGATCATCCTCATAAGCAAGAGATGGAACCAATGAATAAAGTCATGCTTACTGTGTGAAATCAGCTGTCCAGTGTAGATAATATGCTTACAAAATCATTATGGTTGGATCCTGCTAATGCCTTAATTCCATGACAACAATTTCAATCACTGGCAAATTACTCTATTATTTGTTTCTGATTTGCCTAATTTTTCAAAATGATTACAAGCTGGTTCCGTGGAAAACATGTAACAACTGTTCCACCTACCAGAGCATAGAGATGAACAGGAACATATTGCAGAGAAGTGGTATTCCTTTTTTAAAAAAATCTGATCTTTAAAACTGAAGTATATTTGTAGTCATGTTATGTTTGTCACAGAGAAAGCAGGAGAGGTCTTGCAATTTACTAAAATCACCTGTCTTCTGAACTGCTTACATCTCATCTAGGCTACACATTTCTACTTGTAAATCTGACCTAGGTTCACACCTGCTTGCACGCATTTGCGTTCATTCTTTTTTTGTCTGGATATGTGTAATTTTGAGTGAGTGCCACTCAGTTTAGCCTGCTGCTCAAAGGTCAGTCTTCTGCCACACATTTTGCATGGGTACAACTTTCATGTGGACACTGCATTATTTATGTTAAAAGCACCCTCTGGACGTCAGCTGAAATAAATGGTGTGTGAATTTAAACAATGGAAACAAAACCATGACGTGTTCTTGACAAAACAGTAAGCACATTTTCTACAGGAATGAACCAACACAGTGTGATTAGAAAGAGACCTCTGCTGAAGTAGGTCACACAACATTTGAATAAAATTCACAGAAAAATGAAAATAAACTTTGCAAAAATGCAGTAAATTATCATGAAGAAAAAAAATCTTTTTATTTCAAAAGAAAAATGAACAAAATTAGTATTTCATCAGTTTAAAAAAAGTCTTTCGGAAGAAAGAGAATCTTCTCTCTGAACTGCTTTTGCAGATCTGTAGTGATGACATGTTTTCGCATTTGAAGACCATAAGATTGACACTGGAATGAAGGACCAGACACAATCTTAATATACAACACTTGCTTGGCAACCCTAGAGGATATCAACTTATTGTTTCCCCTGATACCAGAAGGACATCTTTCCTTAACAGCTTCCCTGCTTTTTTTGGGAAGGTGACGCTATGTTGGCTCACAAACAAATAGGATCCTGCCCATGGCATTTGTTTTCCTTAAGCATCCAGGTCCTTCAGAAATGTTATGTGAGCTAAAATTACCTGCTTCTGGATGAAATTTAGCCTATTTTTATATTAACTGGAGATCATATCTCTTTCCCTCCTTTGGCACTGTCATCATAGGAACAAATTTTAAATAAATGCCCTCACCACCTCACCATGCTGGGAGATGCTGAATTTTTCTGAGTGTCATCTGAAAGGCAAATCTGGCCTTATGAACCTAGGCCTGGGTTATGATGAATCCTTAAATATATTAAGGGCTTTAATATATTAAATTTTTTTAATCCTCTAGGTCTAATAATGCTTCTTTAGTAATTTTAGCCATGTCCTTAGCATTTGACAGGCATTTCCTTCATAACTACTAAAGAGCAGATGAAGAGGAAAAGCAAAAGTATGTGTTCAGATCTTTCTAGCTCCCTGAAGCTGAGAGATTCATGAGAGGAAGAAGTGTTTGAAAAAAGCAAAAGTACCAACGGCTGCATCAGAAAGAATACCAGATAACTGTACTGCCAGAAAACAAGTAAACGCACCTGAAGTAGTTCAGGAGCAAATTGTCATGCCAAGTGGATATTTCTAGGTTGTTTACCTGGTTCTATGGCAGGACATTAATATCTCATGTTATAATACTGCTTTAGTAGAAAACAGTTGATAGCACTTGCAAACTCAGATTTGTGTTGTTCCTTATGACTACTCAGTGTAATTTCTATCTTATGTAATATTATTATTTATTATTTACTTTATCTTGCAAAACAAATATGCTTCCAGAATCAAACTACTTTCCTAAGATTCAGAAAGGACATTAGCAACTCATTGCAAACTCATACTGAAGCCAAACACAGTTTACTCACAAGCTGACACAAAGCAGCACACTGTCTGACAATAGTACAGTCACAGTGTGCTCTTAATGGCTTGCCTTAGTCATACAGCACCAACATGTTTTTCTGTAATTACCACTAAGTCTGCTGTTACAAAACCAGCATCATTCTGCCCTGTTCTATCTCCTTGACTGTAATACATCTCTTTTTATTTCACACATAATCAAAGTGTAGCAAGTGACAACACAATTAATACTGGGTTACTGACACCCAGCCTATTCATGCTGCACAATTTGAGTCTTCTAAATCTTCCAGCAATTGCTCTGCAACCACTCAGATGAAAAATAAATCCTTCTTGATGCCATATAAGAATTCATGTGCATAGAAGCAAATGCCTTCATGGGTCACACTTGCCACTGCAACTTACTCTTTTCTTAATCTTCTAGTGCTACTTTTTAGAAGTTATGCAGTTCTGAAGGTACAAGCAGTGTGCATCAACCCTGAATCATCAAGGAAGAGCACCTCTAAGAACATTAGTGCTGTAGTTTCATAAGAAGTACTGGTGCTCCTGC
The DNA here is from genome assembly GCA_013390005.1 of Calyptomena viridis. Classification (NCBI taxonomy): domain Eukaryota; kingdom Metazoa; phylum Chordata; class Aves; order Passeriformes; family Eurylaimidae; genus Calyptomena; species Calyptomena viridis. Next base: position 31,364 of record WEIV01027543.1, on the reverse strand, counting down.
TTCTCCTTCTCACTTCACAGAAGAGGTACCAGTACAGTCAAAGTGTTTGAGGACAACTACAGTAGTCTACATACATGCAAGAAAAAGCACACTGTAACAAGCTACAACTTTGTGAAAGGCCCAGATGGTCATAACTACGATGCACCACAGAAAAGTGGGACAATGTCTATCACAGCCAATGTCATAGGTCCCTGCAACTGAAAGAGATTTATTTTTGAGGTGGAAATCCCAGCTGATGAGAGAAAATGGATATTGACTAGTGCCACCAGGAAAGACACAAAAATACCAGCTGTTTCTCTTATTCGGATATTACTACTTGCAAATCTGGCAATAAGCTCAGCCCTGACTATGTGGACCACCCTGGCACCTGGCAGAGGTTAATGAAATTAGAAATATGGGTTAAATCTATGGCTTACTATTTTGGCTGTGCTTTTTCTCAAATGTCTTTAAGCAAAGTAAAGAAAAGAAATCTAGAATTGAGATAAAATTTGCAGAGTGTAAGAAGCCATACAATTTAGTTCATCGCTGTGGTGTGATATCACATACAGTGTATATGAGGACCCCAGAAGCATTGTAGATCTCCATTTGAAAATATTAACTGCAGATCACACCATGTGTTTGTTTTCCTTGTTCTGTTTCTTAGAACATGATTTATCTTACCTACAAGCAAATAATATAATGATATGATGACAACTGTATAAAAGTTTTCATTGTCAAATGAAAACTTATTTAGCATCTGTGAAATTTCATGTGTCTCTGCCACCTCTAAGCTATCACTTTTCCAAAAATGATTCCTAAAAGGGGAGAGGTACAATTTAGTTCTATATAGACTCACATTGCAGCTTCTGTCTGTATTCCAAATAAACCCCTCTTGGCTCTCACAGTTTTACCTCAAAATCTCTGCAGGACTTGAAACCCAAGATCATTCAACTTTATTATGATGCAGCAGCTCCCTTTAGCAGTCAGCTTTCATTTACCTTAGCAGGATTAAGTGAATCCATTATTATCAGCTAACAGGCAGTGGCCTTCCTTGATCCTTTGTACATCTCTGGTTTTTTTCTTAACAAAAAAAAACCCCAAACTTGTACTTCTCCATTTAAAATAAAAAGTCATGGAAAGGAGTTTGGGGTCACTGTTTGAAATAAACACATCAATATTTAGTTACAGGGAAATAGAAGTCAAATGGGAAGGCAGAAAAGTGCTATGTATCACTGTTAAATGGTGAGATGGTGATTTCTGTCAGAAAGACTTGCTTGCCTTTCAACATGTAGGAGGCTTATAAATAAAGTTGTTCACCCACAGTTTGCTCACTTTTGTTTGTTTCCATCCCTTGCAGATCACCATGACTGTAAATCACACTGCTCAGCCTCACTGCAGGCTGTCTCCAAAGGGCAGCTCTGCTTCCCTGCCTGCTCACTGCTCTACTAGTTCCCCCATGGCAGAATCTGGTGTCTGGACAGCCAGCTGGGTCAGATTGTTCATCTGGCTGACAGTATAATATAGGGGTTATACTATTTTTTTAAAAAATGTGGAATGAATTTTCATCCAGGAAAAATTTCACAGAATGCCCAGTATGAGAAGTGCACAGCCAATTTTCTGGTTTGCTGTTCTTTATCTCCATATTGTCCAAAAACTTCAGCTGAGCTCAGCTCCCTAAATGTTACAGGCAGAGATCCTAGGGCCTTAGGTACACTTCCAAGGCTCCTCACCATCTCGGCTGTTAGCCTCTTCCTCTCCCAAAGATGATTACACTTATACCTACACTAGGGCTGCTTTACTCCAGGACGTTAATGAAGATGAAATTCAGGTCCACAGCCTCATGCCTCAAGAACTTGCCATGCACTTTTGCTGTAGGTATGTTTATGCTGCACAGCACTGCCCCATACAGACACACCTGCAAAAGTCTTGAATAAACTAGCTCTGGTCCTGACACTAGTGGTCAGCCTTGTGTTTTCCCCAGACTAATTAGTCCTGCTACAAATTGCCTCAGGCACAGTGCCAGGCTGAAGCAGTTGTAATGCTTCTATGTCCCGAACTAACTTGCCGATGTGACACAGCGCTGTCTAGACACACCAGCCTGGACAGGGCTGGGTCTGGTACCTCTGCGTGATGCAAACACTCAGTTCCTGTTAGCCAATATATAGACCATTTCCGAAGCAGTAAACTGGCCACAAAATAAGGAAATGAGACTGCTACATCAGCTGCTTCCAGACATGTGCATCCTCTTCCAGCATAGCTGGGATGACTGGTGTTCCTTTGTGGCTGTTTTTTCCAGGTATACAAGGCCTCAAGAGAAGAGTTCAGGTTTTGAAATGAGCATTAAGAAACTTTACATTTTTTCTCTATTACAGCTTTAGCTAAATGCAAAGGAAATGAATGCCAGATTGTGGCTAGAGTTTCCACACCAGAAAAACCACTAGAACCATTTGTCCATAGATGGAGCTAGGTGAGACTCTTTCTAAACACCAACTTTGTACTTCTTGTGCTGTTTATACTTTTCATTGCTCTTGTACTTCTGTTACAAAGGTGCTAAGTCCCAGGGAGACCTCTGGGAGAACTTCTACTTCAAACAGGGGCACGGGCACTCTTTTATTCTCTAGGAATTGAAAAAAAATTCAAGTTTTCCTCATAATGGTTAGAAGTGACTTAAGCCAAAATGTAGAACAACAGTCCTCCAAACTGTTGGTGCTAATGAATATGTATTGCAGTCAGATGAAGATTTGTGAGCCGAGTGCATATGACATCTTTTGCAGAGGGAGCTGCCAAGCTCAAATACCTAAAAAAGCACTGGTTTCGACAAGAGCTGTGTAGACTGGGGTCAAGTCAGTATCTTACTTCTTGTATAATTTACAAAGCCATCAAATCAAACCTGCCACAGCTAAAAGGTGGTAGGAAAATTTTGGAGTTCATTATTCCTCTAAATCTGACGTGACAGGAAAAACTGAATGTCAGTTGTTTGACTGTTAGACTGTTAGACTTCTTATCAGTGCTTTTATTATCCATGGACAGAAAAAAGACCGTTTTGCATATAAAAAGTTGTGCATGGAGGATATGTTATGGAGGAGCCCTTCAGAGTCAGTTCATTCCTTCAGACACATGGATGAAAAAGGACAGCTACCTATACTCTGCTTCTCCTTTGTCAGCACCATAGCCATGACCTGTGGTCATGATCACGTGTTCAGGAATCTGAGATGCTCTAGAGGGAAGAAGGTGTTTGAAGACACATTTCTGAGAGGATAGTTTAAAACATATTGGTGAGGTACCAGCTTCAAGCATACACTGTGAAATTGCCCCAATCCTAGCCCAAGCTTTAGATTTCATGGAGCCCATAAAGTGGAAGAGAAGACTCAGGGATGACTATGCCTTCAAAATAATGGGTGTTGCTGCATTGCTAAGGTCAGTATGTTGCTCTAGAGAGTTCTGAAAAGATGTTAGTTTTTCTTGTCTAGAGCTTGGGATTTTCCTTATCTGGGGCAGAAAAGAACAGCTCAAACAAGGAGTAATATAGTGAGTTGAGCACAAGAAAGGACAGAAAATCTCCAAGAATTTTCCTTCCTTCATTCCTTTCTCTCTTAATTTCCATCTGCCCTTCTAACATGCTGCTCACTCTTTCCTGTATACAGGTCCAACTTAAGCATGCTGGTGACCTCTGTAATGAAGGTAAAAGAATATAAAAATAAATGTTCTCATGTCCAGCATGGATGAAATCTCCCAGGCTGTGTTTTGTTTACTCATTGCTTGCATCGGCTGGGCCCTGTGCTTATAAATATGCAGAAATAGTAATTTATCAGTAAAAGTATTTAACAAAGGTGTTGCTTGAGAATGCTTTCTATGGCTTGCTATATGGACTCTGCTGATTATAAATGTTTTATGTGTCTGAAGTGAGACCTTTGTCTCATAAAATCCTCTTTGTCAATTCGTGTAACTGAGCTCTATAGATATAGGGTGTGGATAGAGAAAAAATTACCAAAAATAGCAAGTCAAAGAGAGAAGAAGTATATGCTGAGAGGAAGTGTATGAAAGGCTCTTAAGAGCTTGTGTGCTTTTCTAAATTGGATTCATCAGAGCCAAGACAGTAAGGACACCACAAACAGTCCAGATTGGCACAAGGCCACCAGCACACACCACCACCACCAACTGCTTGTACAAACCCAGCTGTATTCAAGAAGGATTTTATGTGCTCTTTTTAGAGAAAGAATATGGGATTATACATATGCTGATGAAACAAGGGACCCCTTGAGGGATTTGCTGTCCCTTTGTTCTAAGTCAACAGCTGGGTCTGGCCCCTGAGCTACTGCTCTAGCTGGGCAGCCATGAGTGAGAGCGTGAGTCTGCCTGTGAACTCTATGAGGGAATAAGCACGATGGGAATTGTTTTCTGCTGTTAATAATAACAGCAGCCTGATACTGTTGTTATTACTATTATTATTAAGCTGATACAGCTTTATTTCTAAAGTTGTACCCATAAGTATGGGTTGTGACATTTGTTTTCCTTGGCCTGACTCCCTGACAGGGAAAAAAGAACTTGCAACATCTGTGCGTTGGATCAAACCCTGCGAAATAACAGCTCAAGTATAGCAAGTAAAGAGAAAAGTCACAGACTGATGCCTCTGCAACATCTAAAATACCCTTCTGCCACTCTGAGGTCTTGAGTAATGTCATGACTGTCAGTGTCAGGGACCTGAGTTGAAGAGATTACTTTCCTTGCTGGGGTTCAGGATCTCCTCAGTTACCACAGCTCCATTCACACCATCATGGATGGAAGAAGACAGTTCACGGAAGGTTTCCATATGCAATGATAATGTAGAAGAGTGATAAATCTGAGCAAACAGGGTGGTTATCAATAGTTCCTCCATTCTTTATCCATGCACTTTAAACCTGGCTTCTTTCCACAGTCTCCAGCAGCCAACCCTGACATATATGTGGGTATATATGGTTCTGTGCAATAAGAAGGCTGTAATTTGAGCCAGAGGCTCAATGTGAGGTCAAACTGTTGTCTTCACAGAAAGGCTTACAAGCTTGCACTGTCAGTGGTGACTCTCAGGCTCACTTTTTCTATCCTCTGGTGGCCAGTTCTGGCATTCAGCACTTACCCTCAGCTCCAGACAGTACAAGTCCTCAACAGCACTGTTAGGATCTTTCCCTTCATTGTGGTAAGATAGCAGCAGATCCCTATTTCCATTTTCTATTTATTGCTACTGAAATGAGTTACTTCCCACTTTAGGCAACAGTGATAACATCTGGACTATCTGAGAATATCTGGTGGGCTAATAAACTTCTTCTCAAATGTGATTTTTGGGAGAAAAGTGGTTATTTAATTTTTTAAAAAAGGTTGTATTAAAACGTACTTACCTTTAATTTTCCTATGAGCAATTGCTCTCAATACACAGTGAACTTCTGTCAAGTAATCAAATATTTGCATACCTACTTAACAGACATCAGATTAATCTATAACTTGTAAGATAGCATTTGGAAATGTGATAGTGGTTTGTGTCACACATCTTGAACTATCCTCAGGTCCCAAGTGCAGGAACCATGACATTCAAAGGATGTTTTCCTGATGAAATGTATTAATACTTTACCATATGTAACCACTAGTGATGAATTACTTTGGCATTCACTGTAAGCACATTAACTAAGATGAACCCATTTGGTGTTAATGTCAGTGTAATATATAGCTCCCTTGGTAACCCCTTGGAGTCTAACATTCATTTAGAAAACACTCTTTCAAAAGGGTTTTATACTATGCTTTTGTGTTTTAGAATTAGCAGACAAGTCCTTTTGGATTATATTTTCATTTCTGCCTAAATGCTGTGGTCGTGGGCTAACCTTCTTTTCACGGCTGAAATCTATGTTCTGGAAGGGAAGCTTGGATCACAGTGTTACTACATGCTTTAAAATCACACATATAGATGGGAATGATCTCTGTTGAACTGCTACAGACATCACCTGGTTCATACATCCAAATGTCTCTCTATCATACTACTTACACCTTTGCCTGTAATACTGTCTTCTAAATTGGAACTTATATAGCCAAGCAGCAAACAGGTATTTCTTCCTTTCTTGATTACTATCTAGTCCATGTTTTTTCATCTGTGTCAACCATTTTCTTTAGTCAAGTGAAAGAATGTTATGTTTTATTTCATTTATGATTTGGAATGAATTTCTTGAAATGCTGGAAAAGCATCTCTCCACGCTCTCCTTTCCTGCCACCACTAGAAGTTCAGGTACGAACTGCCAGCAACACATGGTCTAGTGTGCTGTATATGGTACATGGTGTAGCTGGTGCAGCAGTAACAAATTGCTGTGTTTGTTCGCTGGAATACTGTGAGGCAAGACTGTAGGGTGTTGTTTGTACTACCCAGATATTGGAGGAACAAAATTTCTATGTTGAAGTGTAAATCCTATTTAGATTAGATGAATCCTTGTTGGACTCTGACAGCAACACAGCCATTCAGGTATAATTGCTTGTTTATAAAGATGTTTTGGGACTGAGCAGTAAGCTCGATTTTACTCCATTCAGAGTGTTCTATTTTCCATTAAATGTCAGCTAGTGCTAGGTCAACTGCATAATTTCATTTAAAAAAAGAAAGTTAATATGACAAGATTTATTTTCCATAAGCTATGTTGATTGATATTAATTATATTACCATCCATTAGTTCTCCTTGACTGGTTGTTGCATTATTTAGTTGGTGATCAACATCAGGATAGATCATCCTGTCTGTCCTTTTCAAAATGTTGTCATGTTTTCTTTCTTGCAGCTTTCTGGGACATCCATTAGTTCCAAGACTCCTCGAAAGTTGACGTTACTGATCCAGAGATCTTGAGCAAGATTTTAAAGAGAGGTTTTTCAAAGTACCTGTGCCCACCTATTCAGAAACCCTACTGAATATTGTAGTTTTACTATGTATTTAACATTTCAGTGTTACTATTGTAAAGGAATTTATTTCATCATCATGATCTGAGACCTCAAAGTCATAACCTTTTCCCCTCACATATACAAAAGAGAAATGTTTGCAGAATACTCCCATTTTTCTGCCTAATTATTGATTGTTTTTATAATNTCAAGGTTGCTTTCAGTTTTCCTCCAAAACATTTTTTTTCTTTTTTTTTCACTTTCAACATATGTAACATTACCTTTGGATTCTGGGTTTTAGATAATGATTTGGAAATAAGCTTAAGTATAGGTTTAAGTTTTAATTTTTAATATAGGTTTTAAGTTAAGTTAGTTTAAGCTAGGTTAGTTTTTTCATTTCTCTCCTCTTGCCTAAGTAGTGCTAAGGTTGGAATGAAAAGCATAGTACAACACA
>WEIV01027543.1:0-23659 GCA_013390005.1 Calyptomena viridis | reverse complement strand
TATAATTTTCTTCTCCTAATGGACCTGTACTGTCTCCCAGGGGCAATGAGCTCAGCTGCCCAAAGTAAAGCACTCCTAGATTTTTTTTTCATTTTCAAATATATTTGAAAGATCAAGAAAAAAAAAACCTAGGAACTGTCCAAAATGTCCAAGATCTCCTCTAACTGGTCTTAATTCTGAGAGTTAGGTAGGTCTTCATGCATTCATTGACTTCCCCTATTAATTTTCTAACTTCTAAATTATAGTATTATCAAAAACTTTGTCTTTGGTTCCACATCCTATACACATATATTTTCAAGGTTGCTTTCAGTTTTCCTCCAAAACATTTTTTTTCTTTTTTTTNGAGTGTTCTCTAGGTCAAGGGTGATGGTAAAGTCCTGAAGAAGACTCTCAAAGGCCACTGAGACCCCCAAAAGGAGCAGGGATGTGGGCAGAGATGGGGTGTTGACTATGCTAATTAGTCAATTATGTAGTGGTGTTAAAGATGATGTAGTGTGATGTTTATTCATAGGGTAGTTATGCCTATGTATAATCGAGGTGCATTTAAGCATGTTTTGCTATTGGCAGGGGGGTGGTGACAGGGAACAGGATGGGTGAGAATCCTTTCTGTTTCCCTGTGGGGCAATAAATTTTTTTATCTTTTACAGCTTGCAAGCTTTGAAGTTTTTGGGAGTCCGCAACCAGCAATTCAATAATTAAAAAGACTTTTTTTGAACATTAAATGAAACATTCTTCAGATTTTTCTGACATGTTTAATTTCTGTTGTTGCTTATATTATTTATACCAACTGATTAGGCTTTTAACAACTTTCAGCTTTGCAAACCCCATTCTTAAAGAACTAAGTGTCTGTACTACTGGTCAATACTTTACTCTGTTTGTGATGTAATCAATGTAGCCAGTAATTTAATCAGATCTCTGATGAACTCTTTTTTTCTTTGTCATAACAGGTCCACAAAATAGAATACAACTTTTCCTGAAGCTGAAAGTTTTCATCCGGAATCTTCAAGAAATCCAGGCAATATTTTACTACTGCCAGTGTGAGATCCTCAGTATATGTCATCCAAACCAACACCGTGTTTTTCATTTTATGATGTATTGAGAACTGCTTAAACAACGTTTAATTAAGGGGATCAGTGCTGGTCAGAACAATGTGTCTATGACAGTACTTTTAGGAAACAGCTACCCAACAAACATACTTCTGGAAAAGGTAAGGCACAATGAGGATGTCTCTGAACCTGTATGAGATGACGGGGATGCTGTTATGTATGAAGAGAAATTTTACTTCCCTTTAATACTTTAAAATAAAGTGCCTTTCATAGATTAATTTTTGTTTCATCTAAGACCCATTTTTGCCAATTTCTCTTGAACAGTGACAGGGATTCCAAGAATAGCGTTAAGCAAATGGTATAAATACACTACAAAATATTTTCACGAATTTTTTGCACTCATTTTCCTCCAAGCTTTGAGCAGGATTTTAGTATCAAATGTTAAAATATTCAAAAGAAAAGATTCAGTTGGAAGATTTGTCATTCTGTTGACTGGGGTACCTAAAAAATACAACCGAATCAAAGACTACCACATTATGAATAGCACAAATTCCAAATAAAACACTGGAAAATAAATCCAAGACCATAAATTAGTTAAAAAGTAAAGTTCAACAATAATTTTTAGAGATAAAGATGTGGAATAAGTTAGATCACTACAAAAAGATCAAATAAAGGAAATAATCCTACTACTCCTTCAAATCGATTCATTGCTTCTCAGCTGTACCCATAAATAAAAAAAGAAGAAAACTCAAAAGATCAATGTACATTATCTTATTTTCTAAAGAATTCCCCAGTGTAAGTCCATATATGAAGATTATAAATGAAAGCACAGAGAAAAAGACACACAGAGTCCAAAAGTTATATTTTTTCTCTGCTTGGAGGTTATCAGCAAAAAAACCCAACCACTTCCTTGCTGCATATAATATGACTTCATCTGGATGATTTAATTCATAGTGGTGTCTTAATCCAAATTACTATTGGTTAGATGTGCTGTCATTCATAAATGTCACCTTCCATATGAAGACTACAGATATTATGATGATCCCAACAAAGAAACAGGATGTATACTTGGGATGACTTAGGAAGTCTTTCCATTGAGATCTCATTCTTCACTCTAGCTGTTCTGCTAAAACCACAATCTACAGACAATGGTGCTTAAGGGTGGCAAACTTTGCCATCAAAGAGATTGTCTGTTTCTTTTTGCCTGAGATTTTGCTGAAGTCCTGTTTTGTGTTTGATAATTATCAGAATTCTTTTCTATCAATATCTCTTTAGTGAATAGTAATTCATGTCTTGTTTGTTTTAGTCCTAGAATACCAACTTTGTGGCTTAAGTTTTATTCTGAAGTCAGTTCAATCTACTTCTCAGTCTTTGATCTGAATGCATAGAAACTTTTTAACTGGAGTTTTTTTCACTGAATGCTGGATCCACAGATACTTCAGAAATTGTAGAAAAGTGCTGTAAACTGTACAAATAAAGAATATTCTCAGAATTTAAAGTCTTTTCTGAGATTATTTGAATATGAAGATGACACTGGTCTACCTTTGAAAACTGCTTTTTGCTTTGTGAAAGCTGGAAATCACTTTTACCTTCTACAACCTGTAATGTGACTGATTTTCCCTTTTTTTTTATGCAGCAGTAACGTTTTGCACAGCTCTACACATGAATGTGTTTGTAAGGCAGAATGGGATGGGGAGGCTGATAAACTGGATGAATTTGTGGCTGAGGATTTGGAGAACATATATGAAAAAACACACATGGAGTGCATTCCGGAGTGAGAAAAGCCCTAGCCCCTGATTTCATATTTAATATAAAAATACAATCTGCCTTTTATATCACATGCTGTGAGAAATGCTGAGGCAATTTAGGGGGGTTGAGAGCTTGACAAGCCATGACTGGCTGTCAATGGAAGGTGTTTGTCTGCTGAGTTTCAAAGGGTTGTTTTACCTCAAAGTCTGGGTCACAGGTATTTTTCCAGGAAGCCTACCCTGTAGCAGTGGGTAAATATGCCCTTTTCATCTTTGAGTCGTGGGACCTATCATCAGACATTAACTTTACACTTTTTTTTTTTTGCCACACTTCTCTACAATGCTGCAATTTATTTCAGATCTCACTGAAAAGCACAGGGGCTTGTGTGAAGTGGCCATATGAAGGTATTTTATTCACTGTTGTCTTTCAGTTCCTCTGCTCCAGGTTCTTTAAAACTGGATTTCTGTGGGAAGAACCAACTCCAAAATTTCTGCACATCCCTTTATGAAATAGAATCCTGTTAAAGACAAAACAATAATGTTACTTATTAAATACTAAGATTTTTCAGGACTGTTTTTTTAGGATCTAGGGGCTGATACATCTCTCATAAGAGAAATGAACTTAACCTGTAAGTATTTAGGTAATTGTGAACACAAGACATGACTTCAGTCCAAGCTTTTGAAAATTTACACTTAGAAAGAATGAAGTACATCCATTTTTGAGCAAAACAATTTTGCAAGAAAGAGCTGGTTTTTACATTTTTTTTCTTAAACTTTAGATTGAAAACTTGACAGATAAATTAATTTAACAAAAAAAGTCCTGTTTTCCCATTTGCAGATAAGATTATTTCTACAGTCTACCTTACTAAATAAATGTTATTGTCATATCTGATAACAGATGACGAGAAGTAGTTTTGAAAGCAGAAGTTAAAGAAGAAGAAAGAGGAGGGATGAAGCAAAAGAGAAAGACACAGTGTATAAGCAAAAGACAAGACAAAGTGAGAAATAAAAAGAAAAAGGTAGGCGACAGGAAATGCTTGCAGATAAAAGGAGAAGTATGAAGGTAGAGAGAAATAAACGAAGGAATTGAAAGATTCGGGCTTACAACAGTCAGAGATGTGACTTTATAGCATGTCTAGGAGGTGAAAAACAAGTGTAAATCAGACAGATTATATCTAATTTAGTGTTTTTCCATGTGGTGTAATTATGCCTCCTCACTACATTGTGGGTATTCTGAAAAAGAGACATATTAAGAGCCTTGGTCATTCATGGATTACAAAGCTGGGATCTTTGTTCCCTAGAATGTTTTGACTTTTTGTTTTGTTTTGGTTTTTTTGTAAAAGAAAGGAGAAAGAGAAAAAGAAGAGGTAATGGGCAGAAACCGATGCATAGGAAATTCCACCTGAATATAAGGAAGAACTTATTTACTGTGGATGACCGTGCACTGGAACAGATTGCCCTGAGAGATTGTAGAGTCTCTGTCACTGGAGATATTCCAGAACCACCTGGACACAATCCTGTGCAGTGTGCTCTAGGATGACCCTACCTATGCAGGAAGGTTGGACCAGATGACTCAGTGTGGTCCCTTCCAACCTAACCCATTCTGTGATTCTGAGGAGAAGAAGAAGGAGAAAGAAAAATGACAGACAAATCGAAGGGGAAGGGCAAATGGAAAGGGAAAGAGAAAGGAAAAAAAAGGAAAAGTATACAACCTAGAAGTGTTCCAGAAGCTTTTAATCTCAGGGCTGTGTTTTTCCTGTTTTCTAACAGTGTATATATGTTAGCACTCTGCAGAAAAGTTAAAATCTTTAGCTGTTACCCCCGCAGCTGCCTTACTTCTTACTTTGCATTTCTGCATTTCTGTTAAACATATATGTTTCAGGGTTACTGGTTATATTTATTCAACAAATTGCTTAGTTCTACTGTATTCCCCAAATCTCTGTAATTTGAGCCCTGTCTGATATCTATTCAAACAAAAAGAAAAGAGGGAAATCCTGAGATGATTCAAATATCGACTTAGAGCAACCACCACTTTGCATGCAGTTAATACTGACCTTTTCCACTTGGACAACTCAAAGGGGAAAAGAATAGCTGTTTTATCCATTATAGTTCAACTATTAGAGTAATATACATAGAGTGTTCTCATGTACTTGGGAAGTTTTAGTGAGAAACAGGGAACCAGTGAGACTTTTTCATCCTTACATCATCTAGAAACTATAAGATATTAAGTTTCATGTCCACACCTTTTTCAGTCCCAACTATTCGATCTTTTTTGTGTAGACAGACTCTTGATGTTCAGAAACATCTTCTGTAGTGATTATAAATCATCCCACCCCAAAAACCTGTGTTAGATTTGCTATTAACTTGTCTTACAACAGGAAGCTTGGCACTGGAGATAATGGCACCTGAAAATACATGTAATGGGAACCTTTTGCCTCCCAAGGAGTTTTTCACACTTAAGCTACTGAGTCTGTAAGTTACTTTGATGTCCCTTACTTTCTTCCTCTCCCTCAGACATGCTTAAACACCAAAGTGTAAGGACAGCTGTTGCAAACAACAGTTACCACAAGAAAGAGAGAGGCCAGCTAGTCAAACAGTTCCCTCTTATCAAAAAGACTTTGTTGGCTACCTTTGGTCCATTCCCAACAACTTTAAATTTTGTGACCTTTGATAAGTCATCCTATCAGGTAGAAAAACCATGCTGAATAATTGAAAAGATTATAATACATTGAATGCTGCTCTCCAAATTAATTATCTGAAATTTGCTCTTCACAATCACTGGGGAAAAAATGCTAAAAAATATTTTGGTTGTGATGGTCTAGACTTATTCTTGGTATGATTTTGCTCGTATCAGGGGAAAAGAGACTTACTTCCAGGTTAAATCCTTCTGTGAAGTTACATGAATGGGTCTGGCCATAGACATCTACTGTTGCTTGTAATTAAATCACTATCAATGACATGTCAATGAAGAAAAGACTGGGCTAAGCACTATAGAAGTAAGATATTAGTATTTGTGGAGGGAGAATGTTTGTGTAAGAGAGGTCATCGTTTATAGAAATGTCAGTGTAGGTTTCTTCCTCAGAAGAGAGAGGGCTTTAACATCTCTCAGGTAAAGACTATGACAGTAGGCTACCTCTGAAGGTGTTGATGTATGTAAATCTTCTTTTTGGAGAGGAGAAAGCTATAAACACAACATAATCCTGTCAGGAACAAAATATTTTGCACATGATACAGTCATACACTTAACTCTGAAAATAACTGGCGTAGCAGTTTAAAGGGGATCCAGTGAGTGACTTTTCTGTCATGAAAAGATCTAATTTTTATTTCTACCTCCCATTTTTTGGTAGATCTTAGAATCAGGGTAGTGAATTGGACTATTCAGATGTATAAAATATTCATTTTGCAGTTTTACATTTCCTTTTAAAAATATTTTTGATTATGGATTCCATCTGGAATTTTAAATTTTACATCTAATGCTGAACAAATGCTTACTATATGTTTGAGGTGCATCACAGAATGGAAACAGCATTTTTTATTTGGAAGAGGAGGGAAGGAGAGAGGAGGGAAGGGGAACACAGGGGAGAGGAGGAGAGGGGAGAAAGGGAAGGGAGCTTGCCAGAACTAGGGGACTTTAAAAGTAGGGAGTTAAAGATGAAATATGTTACTCAGAGTGAAAATGACAAAGCTAAATCAATGTGTACAGTACAGGCAAAAAGAAGCAATGCTGTCTGTTTCCATTGATAGTATCTGAAAAACTACAGCTTTTGAAGAGAGAAGTCAGATGGGTCTGGACCTTCTGTTAGATGGAATAATAGGACAGATAAACTAGCCAGAATCTGCCTTCTAGCATTTCAATACTCTCATGTTGCTTGGGTGAAAGATACTGATAATAGCTGCATCTCTGAGCTAGGAGAGAGACTTCTAAACAATGGATAAAGGCTAATTAACTCCTTTGCAGCAAAGGCACAGATTTACCCTGAACATATCCTGTGTTAAAGGGACACTGCATCTTCTTGTGATGCTCAGACTCAATGCCTTCTGCAGGTCCTAACAAGCTCTCTCAAGAGATACGACCCAATTCTGTGTGCTACTTGCACAGTTTGGCTTTTGTGAAATCACTCTACGTACAAATTCTTTCACTAAGAGTTGCATTAAAAGGTTGTATTATTTTTGCAAAACTGGTCCTCCTGGCTACTGCAAGAGTAATAGGCCAGCAATACAATTTTCTATTTCTGTTTTCTGCAATACCTAATTTATTGTACTTGAACTGACCTAAGGCAGGGGGCAGAGAGACTGCAAACCACAGTATAGACAGAGTGTTAATACAGTCTGTGTGCTGACATGGGCACAGTTTCTTAACTGCTAATGATGCAGGTATCACTGAAGAAATCAATATCAAGTTTTTGATAACGGTATCCAAATCAAATCAAACAGTCAAGTAGAAATGCCTAATCATGGATATTACACACTAATATAGAAGCAATCAAATAAGCTGCTTATGTGACAAAAGAGAACTTTCAGTATTAGGGTAGAACATTTCATTCTTCTTCATCACCAATGAAAAAATCTTTCTTTCAAGACACTAAGGAATAATAATAATGCTATTAACAGTGTTATTCTTTTATTTCTTATCCATTTTTCAAAGCAATGTTGCTTTGTATAAGCTAAAAAATAAATTCAAAACTTGCCAGGAACTTTTAGCAAACAGAAGACACAGAAAAAGAAAAAGCAAGCAAGACTCAATGATAATCCTCATTAGAATACACTTTACAAGCACAAAAGGGCATACAAGTAAATTATTTTTAATTATTTGTTTAGGTATCAAAGTAAGAATCCAGGTGATTAGCAAGAAGATTTAGAAACACAAAGTGATAAACAAGGAATAAAAGAGAAATTGTTTTCGACAGAAGCTTGCTGGGAGGTTACGCAATGGGAATTCAAAATTTAATGTCTATGACTTGTTCCAAAAAGAGAATGGCAGAAATTTGGATGATTTTTTTGTTCCTTTTCAGAGATACTGGGTTTTTTTGTCCAGAGTCCTGGATGGTTTAGGACCATAAATCCTCCAAAATTTTGAGTTACCTGAAATTACACTTGTTACTGACTTTCTGACCCCTCCACAGAGATAAGTGATCATATGTAATGTGTAGGAAAAAACCCTTTTGTTTCATGGACTGCAGCCTCCAGGACATCTGTTGATTACAAACCACCCTTAAACAGTAATTTTCAAATACAGCATGTTCTGTAGGCTGTATGAGGTAACAAAATTTTAGCAACAAATTGACAGATATTCTGTCTTGTAGGAAAAGAATTAATCACTCACCTAAAAATTAGCAGTTGACTAAGTGCCAGAGATGATGATCATGTGGTTATATTTATTTTATGCAAATAATTTTTGGTGCCCTTCACTTAAAAATGAGACAATATAAAATACAGTTAGTCACAGGCTGGAAAATCGACTGTGTTCCAAAGGTCCCATGACAAGTGGTCAATGTCATTGCAAGGCTGCTTTGTACCACCCGTAAAGGTCATACATTCTCTCCCTGACGAGGAGAGAAAATGTCATGCACCTCTTCAGGAAGAAAAGTGTGAAAGATTTGGGAATTACCGAGTGGGCAGCCTAATCTCAGTCCCTGGGAATTATATAGAGCAAATACCCCTGGAAATCACACCCAGGCATTTGAAGAAGACTGGGAACAAGTAAGTGATTTGGAATAGTCAACACTGATTTACCTTGGGAACAGAAATGCAAAATCTTCCACTGGTGGTGGAATAACCTTATACAACAGGACAGGTGTGGAGCAGAATGGCTAGAAAGCCTGGGAGTCCTAGTTCTCAATAGGCCGGATATGTCTCTTTGCCGTGACACACCTCAACCCGAATTAGTGGGTGTGCAGCTGGCAGGTTAAAGCAAATGATCATTTGCCTCTGCTCAGCACCCATGATACCTCCCTGAATTACTGTGTCCATTTTGGGGTACCCTGGCAGGAAAGAACCTCATGTATTGTGTCCTGGTTTGGGACAAATTTATTCAGAGAGATAAATATTCTCTGATAAAAAAAAAAAAAACAACCAGGCCGTAGTCACCCTCTCCCACCAGGTTAAAGAAAAAGAAATATTTCCTCGAAGGAAAGTAAAAGAAAAATACAAAACTATTTATTTAACAAACACACAAGAAAAATGGTAATAATGCTAAACAATAAATAATGAAGTTTCTTATGGTGGAAAAAGAGAACTTGGAAGATTCAGAGTCCTTTTGTTGATATGATCTCCTTCTCCCCTTGCCGCTGGGCCGATGTGGGGGGTCCCCCCCAGGCCAGGCTGGTGAAAGGGTTTCCCAGTGAGGTTTCAGTGTTCTGGTGTCCCAAACAAGTCCAGAAGAGAAGAAGAGAAACCAAAGTCTCAGGAAAACACAGAAGTTTCACTCTTCATCCTTCCTGAAAAAAGGTTGAGCTGAGAGCTGCCTGGAAAAACCAAGTCGAGAGTCCTTCCTTCCCCCTCTCCACCAAAGAACAACAGTGTCCTTGAAACACCAGACTGCTTTGCAAAAGTTTTCTCTGACTACTTTTTTCTTCCTCTCTGCTCTCAGGTTCAGTTTTAAAGACACAGAAAGGCCCAAGATTCATTTTTTTCCTAGCACAGATTAGACGATATGGGATATATCATAAAGTCACTCCAGCCATATTGAAGGAAGGGCAAGGGAGAGGCGCCAAGAGGGTGAGGGGACTGGAAAACAGGATGCATGAGGAAAGGTGGAGAGAAATGGGTTTGTGCAATCCTAAGGATCTTGAACTGTCTTCATCTACCGAATACTGGAGTTTAAAGAAAATGGAGTAAAAGGACAAGAGACTGCAAATACCAATTGTAGGGTAGAAAGTGTCAATTAGTTGTTAGAAAGAATGGAACAATCATGGTAGTCAAACACTGCAACAAGCTGCTCAGACAGGTTTATTTAAAGTTCAATTAGACAAGGCTCTAATGTAACACTGAAGTTGAATCTTAGTTTAAAATTATCCCTGTTTTGAGTGGGGAGTTCAGCTGGGTGACCTCCAGAAGTCAGTTACAAACAATGTGATTATATGATTATATTTCTTTGCAGTTATTCAGCTTGTGGCACATCCAGTAACAGGATCAATTTTCAGTTTTAGTAAAAAATTACTTTATTCAGTCAGCACCTAAAATGCTGACATTTCCTTAAAAAAAAAAAAAGAAAAAAAGACAGAGACATTCAGTGCCCCAAGTAGAGTTAAAAAACTAATAATCTGACTATTTTAATGGTCAAGAAACCCTTGGAGAGAGGAGCAGGCAGAAGTGTGAACATGAACTGACAGCTGAGGAGGCTGGGTTATGAAAGAAGACACAAATTCCCAGATCCAGATTCTCCTCCAGGATAGCAAATCTGGAGGACTTTGAACCAGAAACTTGTCTCCAGCCTTGGGCAATAGGACTGACAGCTTAAGAACTGACTGATTCTGAGTGTGAGAACCGTCTTGGAACTGATGGAAGGACAAGTTGTTATAAGGGATTTTATTTCTGTGCAGAATTGTCTCTGAAGCCATTGTAACTTTTGTGACTTTTTATTTAGAAGGTATGTGTAAGTATCACCATTTTCCTAAGATAAGAACATCTATTTTCTCACTAAATTAAAGGAAGTTCTCTTAGAGAAAGCATAATACCATTTTCTCCAGACACAATTTTGAAGATAACAATGGACCTAAAGGCTTTAAAATCTTTTAAAGCCATAAATAAAAGTAATTTTCCAGGTAAGCTTATATTGCATTGAAACTGGATTATTACACATTCACAATGCATGTCTATGTCTATTCTTTTCCAGCCAAAATAATCCTGGGACCTCTATTCAACCCATAGGGACAAGATGCCCTGATGGGCCAAGCCTCATTCTGTTGTAATGGTGTAGGCTATTTAGATTATAATTACAGAGAGTCCTTGAGGAAGATGTGGGTATGGAATGTTAGGGTGTATGCTCCCCTGATGCATGCCATTTCTGCAGCAGGAGTTGTGCACCCTAAGAACTCCAGCTGATGCTGCTTTTCCAGCTAATTTCATTCAGGCTGTACTTTGCTTCATGTCTTTTTATCCATACCAAGTCTGCAGGGAAGTCTTGGGACCTCTTGCTCCTCTTCTCCCTGGCCCTAATGTAGTTAGCTGTTCACAGATGAAGCAGAAGCAAACTTCATAAAGGAGCTTTTCCAAAGATTACTTTTTCCAGCCCGTTATACATTCATATCTGAGGGCAAAGATCTGAGTGGAGTCTGTGCATACAGTTCTGTGCATACCTTCAAAGAAATTAAACATCTGAAGAATTTGCTCTTCTTCATCTTAATTTTGGTTTTTAGAGTAGAAAGTTTAGAACTTTTGATTAGTTGATTTAGTTCCTTTTGATTGTCATTTTTCTCAGTTTATGGAACAAGCTTATGCAATCTTACACCCTATCCTGAGAGAAGTTCTTATGTTGTTTGCATTTTTTCTCCAAAATATGTATGTTTTTGTCCATCCTTTCTGAAGAGTCAGATAGGAACACGGATCAAAACCAGAATACTAGAGAAGGCTATGAGAAAAAGAAGTAATGGTACAGTTATATCTTCCCAAGGAAAACTTCATACTGTGGGTTTAGGGCTCCCTGAGGTGAGTAATATGTGTTTCTGTCTATTTCTACCTTGGTGTTAGAGATCACTATCAAACAATAAGAAATTTTATTTCTACTAATGTGATACACCCTTAAAACCTAGGATTCTGATCACCCTAGCAGTGTCCATGAGCCCAAAATACAATAAGATTCTCCTTTCAGCTCTGTAGGTCTATTTAAGTCATTTTGTATCAGGGTGATCTATGGAAAAGACATGCTTACTATTGCCTAACATTAACTAAAAGCACATAAGGCTGCATAGGATAGAGAGTAAAGTGCCTGACACCCTTGTTTTTCCAGGAGATTTTATTATGAGCAACCAACCCAACAATGGCAACGAGCCAACAAAGTAACACCAAATAACATTAATAACATTAATATTTTAAAAATCAATGAATATAGAATATCTGAAGTTGGAAGGGATCCATAAGGATCATTGTGTCCAAAAATATCTTCTGCCCTAACTTTCACAGTAGAAACTGAGCAATTTGACGGTTCACAGCTTCTCACCTCCCATCTTGCAAGAAAAGTCCACTTCAGTCTGATCTCTCAAATCCACTGCTTTCTGTGATGTTGAGTTGCTCACCACTACATTTTACCACATCTCAGTTTAAAGGATGGCGCATCAAAAATAGAAGACATCTACAAGGAAAATTGCACAGGGTAAAGCTTTAAAGACACTTCAGATCTTGTTACATCTTTTAGAACTACTAATAAAACTTCAAAATCAGAAAAAAATCCAACTACATGGAGGTTGTGAAGAATTACTTTCTTGCTGATACTAAGATTATGCTGGCACTGATGTGCTATCTGTGTAGGTTAAGGGAGCAATATTTTTCACATGGAATCCAAGCTAGATAACTTGAACGGACTAGAAGAGACTTCCCACCACTGCTTTTTCCTTTGTGTTATTCTCAGCAATCAATATTATCTTATTTATTAAGCTTGGATGTTATAATGAACAGAATATGTAGGGAAATATTCTCATTTATTGAATGGGTTTTTGAAACTGCAGGGACCCCATTATAACTGACAAGAGTAAAGATAAACCCCTGTTGATTGGAGAATCTGCTGTTCTTGGTAGTTTTCAAGTATATAAGGCAGTCACGTAAGAGTTTTCTATTATCTTACAGAGTGCCAAAGGGGGATTAAAGCCTGACACTGAAAGCCCTCAGGGAAATGCTTCTACTGCAAAATAATGAATCTACTCACACCTGAATGTCTCCTGTCTCGAAAGGAGAAAAAGCACAGGACAAATCAACTTCAGTCCACCATTTAGAGTCAAATGATTTCTCCCTTCCCAGTGTCAACTTGAGCAATATATCTAGTGTGATATAAAAGAGACCAAGTTAGTGGTGTAATAAACCTTGTTATATCAGAAGATGCCAGGGAATGTGCTTTAGGAACATGGGCCCATATGGGCAGGCCATGGCTTGTTTGATGTTCTTGGTTCACTCACATAAGCAGTGGAAGTCCTAAGTCCAGCCTTTTTAAGTTGTTTGCTGCTTCCTGCACATGAGTTGCTTCCTCCCTGTCGCTATCCCTGCAGAATAGGCATGAGAGAGTGCTGCAGAGTGCTGGGACTGCTGCACCCAGGAGAATGAGGTAATAGGATAACTCTTTTAATGACTGTTTGTAAAGGATTTACTGTACCATGTCACGGTTGGGACGGCCAGTGCGACATTAATCACGCGTGTTCTGCGTGTTCAGGGGATGCCGAATATGTAACAATTTATTGTTTACAGAATAGACATTGATACACATCAGAAGGTTTGCATATTCTAACATAATTGGTAGAGAGTTATCTAGCTACTTCACCATTGGCTAATGGTACAACACTTGCTCTCTGCTCATCTCAGCTGCCTTTTCTCTCTCCACGCATGCAGAATTGCATGCCTACCTGTGACAGTACCATTTACCATGTCAAGTGGTTCATACTAAATATGACCCAGTACATCCTTTCTAGTCTTTAAATAACTGGTAATCCCACAATACTAATATGGTGCATAATAAAATTCTCTAAATTCCCATTTTGGAAATAGAGTCAAGTTCATCAAAAGTTCAGTAGGACTAGTTGTGCTTAAATGCAGAGACAGCTTTCCTCTGGTCATGCTTTGCCCTATAGACCATGGGAGGTAGTTCACGTCTGCAAGTGCAAACTAACTACATGGCAGCAGTTAAAGTGCAGGCAACCTCCTCCTCACTTTCAAACACCAGGAGACCTGGGAACATCAGCAGAGACTGGAGCACGTATGATGAAAAGGTGCCATGGGACACTTACCCACCCTGCCAAGCTGCCCCTCTAATACCAATTAACCTGGATGCTAGATACAAATTCACTCATTTCTCTACTTACTGTCTATTCCCAAATATGGAACCAATACCCACCTATTCCTAGAGCCCTGAAACTACTATGGCCTCATGAGCCAGAGCTCTTGCAAGAAAGTGCACTGGACCATGTTTTCAGAAGGAAAATGGCAAGACAATGAACTCTGAATCTAGTTGTGGGGTGGCATGTGATAGGTGTAGCTAAAGAACTGGCAAATATTTGGAAGAATTATAGAACATCCTGAGTTAGAAGGGGCCCAGAAGGATCTCTTCAAAGTCCAACTCCTGGCCCAGAACAGGACAGCCCCAAGAATTGTACCATGCATCTGAGGGTGTTGTCCAAATGCT
Organism: Calyptomena viridis; assembly: GCA_013390005.1. NCBI lineage: Eukaryota > Metazoa > Chordata > Aves > Passeriformes > Eurylaimidae > Calyptomena > Calyptomena viridis. Next base: position 9,542 of record WEIV01027543.1, on the reverse strand, counting down.
TCCTGAACTCTGTCAGGCTGTGACCACTTTCCTGGGGAGCTTGTTCCAGCATCTTGCTACCCTCTGGGTAAAAACCTTTTCCTAATAGCCAAGCTAAACCTCCCCTGACATGGCTTCATGCTGTCCCCTTGGATTCTATCACAGGTTACCTCCTGCATGCTGCTATAATAGGTATAATAAAGACACATATTACATTCCCCTCCCAAAAAAATCTTGGGCAAGACCAAGGGTGTAAAAGTTAGGAAATACCAAATGAATACATCTCCTGCCATCCAGACTTGGTCTTTTAGATGAATGAATTAAGACAGAGTTTATACAATAGCATGTAATGATTCTTAGCCTCAGACCTCCTGAGTACGAATTTAACAAGCCTACCTGCAGTTCTTCCTTTCTTCTCACTGCTCATTTAGAGCACTGCATGAAGCAAATGATTATATAATTGAAGGCTGTATCAGAATGTATATGCACAACGCTGCAGATTAATGCTATACAGACAGCATTAAATCTGACATTTCCTACTACTGGAATGCTTGTCCTTGAAACACTAACTTTCTTCTCACGTTTATTAAGCCAGAGACTTTAATAAAAAAATCTAAATGGGAAAAAAAATACCTTAGCATTTGAAACTAATGATAATATCTAGGGTCAGAGCACAGACAATTAAGATAGTAAATATTAGCATAAGAAACCAGAAGCTAGAAACTGTCCTGTGTCAGTACATAAAGGTTAGCAGTGCAGTGCTTCCTGGACATTCCCAGCTATCTGTATCAGGGCTGTGGGAAGACTGGGGAGGAGCTACTTGCCTTCCAAGAGAAACTAAGATGGAGAAAATACACATCTGGATCCCAGTATGTCTGTAACACGGACTCAGGATGCTGCCAAACACAGGAAACTGAGGGCACTCTAATATCTGGCATATTAGGCAACATCTCTGTGGAGTGTTTGTTGAAGAGGAACATGAAAAACGCTTTTGCCAGTTAACAGCCTTACTGGCTGCTGAGTATTAGAAACATGAATTTCCAAGCTCCACTGACTCTGGAAGTCAGAAGACCATTTCTGCCAAACTGTTGAGAAGTCCTGTACGAACAGAGAAAGCTTCTTTTTTAGAGCTGTTTGGAGGCAAGATAGGACATGGATTTTCAAAAACTAAAGACTGAGAAAACTAGGACTTGAAAGTAAACCATTCCTTTTACTTAACTTATTAAATATCTGCTTAGTTACTGCTCAGTATGTCAGTCTCCAATTTTAATATTATGCAGCCCATATCCAGAATTTTTTCCTTCAATTCCATCTCTTTAGAAAGGCCTAGGATCTCTAAAAAGTGTTTCTAGAACTCTGTGAAGTGGGTTTTTTCATTTGTTTGTTTGGGGGTTTTTTGGTGGATTTTGGGGGGTGGGGTTTTGCTTGGTTTGGTTTTTTGTTTTTATTTGGGAAGTGTCTGAATCAGACTAATATATTTTTTTTTCTGAAATGACATGAACTTGGGTATCTGAGACCCAAAGCACACCACACTGAATGACACTGCTGTTTGTTCTGCTTTGCCAAGGTGTGCTTTCAGATAAGTCATATTTATGACTAAATCATTTGTCACCCATTCTTTGTTGTAGCTTATCCGTCAGTGAATGCTTTATGTCATTCACTTCACCTCGTACAAAAGGAGTTGCTATTTTAAAACTCTGTCATGAATGACTTTGATTGTATTGTGAAATAGATACAGTATTCAGTAGCTGAAAAGTAGTTGCTTTCATCATTCCCAGCCTTATAGAACTTAAACTTTTTATCTAGATGTCCATTTCTAACATACAAAGAAACTGTAAATAGTTGAAAAATGGTCAAAGATTCCTTCTGGGTCAACCCAAGCAGTACTGTTGTATAGAGTATAACTCAGCATTCCTGATTGTTTGAAGCTGACAAAGTAAAATATCCCCTGTAATTCTGAAGAAAAGGATCAAATATTTTCACGTTGTAGTCCTCAAAATAAAATTATAATTTTTTAGCATGTATTGCTACATTGAAAGTAATATGGAGTTGTTAACTAAAATAAATATCTCTGTAAATGTTGTAGAGTTTAGCTGTGTTATAATTATTGGTACCAGCAGGGAATATGTTCTCAGTTTAAAAAATTTCACTGTAACTTACTTTTAAATATTCCTAGAGCAATCTGCTTGCTTTCTGGAAAATAATGGACATGATAGATTATTCTGTTTTCACCTGCACAGCAGCTAACATCTGTGAGAAATATTTTATTGTTTGTGTGGCTTGAAAAAATCTCCGTTTCAAACAAGCCTTGAATTGTTTGTTCATCTGAAAGAAGTCCTAGTATGCTTCTTGTAATACAGGATTCTTTTATTCTATCAAGATGTATCATATTAGCTACAGTGGAATGTTGGAAAACAATAGGATTTAATCTGTTACTATAAATGGTTTTGCTGTTTCAGAAGCAGCTAAGTCTAATTTTCTTACATCTTTTCACAGTTCTGTATCAGCAAAATGTTTTGAGCATTCTATTTTTAGCATCCAGAGAATTCCTTTAATAAATTACCCTGCTTTCATTTTGCCATCTATCTGACATTCAGCCACAAGTAACTTAGAAAATGACAGCAAGCTTTGAGCCATTATTTTTTTCTTTACTGATCCATGCTAACTGCACCCTGGAAAGATCAAGAACTCTTTTTGTTTCAGGGTATGTCGTATCTTAACAGAGTGATTTTAGCACATTTGCAGCCATGATTCTCATAGAACCCAAACTGCCAGCTAAAGTGCACAAATAATTCGCACATGTGAACTTATATCGTGAACAGACTCTCTCCTTTCTGCATCCAGTAACTTGTAAAACCAGTAAATAATCGTGGTAAGCATATGAAATTCATAGTTTTCTGATATCTAGAAAATCTGAATAGTTAAGATGGCACCAGACATGGACTTCTAGGTAACAGCAACAGCCTGATCAAAAGCATCAGCAGATGTGTCTCAGAGATCTCTTGATTATTTTTTGCACTATAGTGAGATCTCCTAATTGAACTGTATGTTTTGTGCTGCATATTATAGTCTGAGTAGATGAAATGCTAGGATGTGGTAGAAGAGATATCTCCCTCAATAGAGACCAGCCCCAAACAGAGATAGTAGTAAATTCCTACAATGCTGGCAAACAGTTCAATGTATTATGAAACTTAACTTCAAATTGTTTGAACTGAATTCAACAAAATGAAAATTCCAATTCTTAACAAAACCAGGTAAACAAAAATACACCAAAATTGTTTCCCAGCAGAAAGTCAGGGACCAGTAAAATCAGAAATTTCTATGAATTTCGGTTCTTTTGATCAAAAAATAATTCGACAGAAAAATCCCAATCAGCTCTAGTTAAAGTTTTGCAAGCACCAGAGTGCAACATCCTAAAAACTGTCATTTTTTAAAAAATTAGATGAACCTGACAGTTACCTAAAACCCTCTGAATCTGTTACATGGATCCGTTTGATCTGGTGGTGGCAGTGTGTGCCTGTGGCTGAGAGGACGTGCCAGAGGAATATTCTGAATTACAGAGGGAGAACTGTACATTGGGAAGGATTCTTGTAAGCCACTGGAAAAAAGGTTACTAACAAATCCACTGGTCTCTAATGTGATGGGAGCGACTCTCATACACTAACCTGGAAAGAGACAAGAAGGAAAAGTCTCTCTGACAGCATATTCACAGTCTCACCTCACCTATTACTTCTTGGCCTGCAAGGCCCCTTGCAGCAGCCTGTTTCTCTTGATGAAAACCGGGATAATGAACTCTGCCTGAGGAAAATACTGAAGGAGAGTTAATGAGGTTATCTGGCTTTACTAGGAATTATTAGGCACAGGCAGCTGTGAACACAGGGTGCGGGTGCTGGGCTCCTATGTAGGGACCACCAGCTAAATGCGTTGAGAGGAAATTTCTCCCTGGGTGTTTCTGTGGAGTTCTAGTCTCTGAAACTACTCCCCTGGGGTGACTCTGAGCCTGAAAGAGCAGCCCTAAAGGTCAGGGGGCCGGTAAAATCCAGAAGAGGGGTTTTCTTCTTTTATTCTGAAATGTGAATATGTTCTGTATCCTCAGGCTTTGAAAAATCAAACATGCAAAACCAAAACACAGGCACAAAAGACTGTTCTGTACATAAAGTAGGAGTGGCTATAGTTGTTGGGGAGAAGGGATTATGACCAAACCCGCCCATTCTTTCTTTTTTTGCCATCAGACCCTGCAATGCCTCCTTGGTGTCAGCCCGGGCCTTTGCAGAGTCCTGCATGCCCCTGTGTGCCATCCAGGGACTGTCCCTGGGAGGGAGCGCAGCAGCTCTGGCCAAGGCTCAAGGAAGCTCAAGGAAGTGCTTTTCCACCTACTCAGTGACAACATGTGCAGACATCATGCTGCTTTCAGACCCCATGAGGTAGATCTCACATTTAAAAACGAAAGAAAAAAGAAAACTCCCAGAGTCATCAGTTCCTTTTTTTCAGAAGTCATGATTCAAGCCAGCAAAAGTGATGAGATTTGCCAGAGTCAGAAATCGTTTTGAACTTGTCCTTTTTTTCTTAGTTTAAAATTTTGCCTCCACTACTGCCACTCCCTTTATTTTCTGTCTTCCAGGACTGTAAACCAATTTGTTTCCAGTGTATTTGTAAACTTATCAATGCAAGAGAGAATCTAGACAGTCACAGAGAGCTGGGTGTTGCTTTGTTGTGGGCTTTTTTTCCGAGATATAAACTGAAATCTTATAATGAAATATTTTGAGGAGCCTGTGCTTTAAGAAAAAAGGACCAAATTGTGTGAGCTGAAATAATAACACGAGAGCTGGCAGTCACAGCATGTGCTAGGGATTTTTGATGTCTTAAAGTATGTGCCAGAGGAAAAACTTGCCTGGAAGGTAACACGAGCATACCACAGGATCTCACCTGTTTTACATCCCTACTTGGGCACTACTATTGACCCCACAGTAGTATTACAGTCCTAGCTGTGGCTCTGTAAAACTCTCTATTTCTCCACAGATAGGTATGCCAAATGGTTTGTAGCATACGAAATTTCGGTCTGAAAACCAGTCTGTCTGAGCAACTTACTACTACTTGAAACATAGCTTATGGCATGATCCAAAATTTGATCCAAATTCTAAAAAGAGAGCTTCATTATTATTTACTAAGTGATATCGTATTGCTGGATCCTAAACAGTCATATAAACCTCTGTCTCCTAGGTAAAGACTTATGCCAAACAGGTAGATAGTGCATTATGGATAGAAAATGTGTTTTAAAACTATTTCTTTCACCCAATAAATAAATAAATAACTTTTGGGGAAGGGAGGGAGAAATAGGGAGTGGGGGGGAAACTTACAGTATGGTAGCCACAAGCCGTGGCATGGGGTTCCTGCCGTGGTGGGGAAGGGCCGCCGCTGACGGGACTGTCCCAGTGCTGCACTGCTGTCAGGGTCACTCTGCCGCTGCTTCCAGTCACCCTCCCAGATCCTGCTGCCACCACCCCCAGCCCCCTGCTGTTGGTCCACTGCAGGCAGACACCTGGCAGCTAAGGGGTGCACTGCAGCTTGGGTAGCCCTGAGTGAGATGTGGCAGAGACGAGCGCCGCTGTTCTGCTGCCACCGCCGCTATCGCTACTTTCACAGCGGCTACAGTGGCCAGCCTGCTGCCAATTCTTGTGCAGGCGGGAGCTGGGCAGCTGGAGGTGCCACTGCGGAGCTGCTGCCACTTCTGTGATGCCACCCAGGTGGCTCCTGCGGTCCACCTGGTGTGAGCAGGGTTGCCCCTGGTGTGCGGAGCCAAAGGGAAAGGGGATGCGGCTGCCCATTGCTGCCAGCCCCTGTCCTGCTGGCAGCTGCCCTGGGACCTTATGATGGTGCTGACCCACAGGCACATGGAGGGGAGCCTGAAGAAATGGATGCCGTGACTGTGCCATGAGGCAGGACATAACAAAGACTTTTCCCGCCAGCGTGAAACCAGAAGGAGGTGAGGTGGGCACGGGAACAGGGCAAGCAAAATGGGCGTGGCCAAATGGAAGTGCAGACCACGCCTAATAGGGCAGAGAAAAGGAGCAAAACCAGAGGACTGCGCAGACGCAGTTGCAAAGGATTCTGGGTTAGAGGAAAACCCTATAAAACAGCAGTTGCCATTATACACATGGTTCTTTTGGAATTTGCTAGTGAGAGGGTCTCTCTGCTACTGCTGCTCCAGCCACAGTCGCCATCTTTGCCGCAGCCTCCAATTGCCACCCACCTGCCTTCAGCAGCTCTGATCACCGCCTCCAGCTTCCAGCAGCCTCCTACAGCCACCACTTCTGCTCCAGCAGCAGTTGCTGCTGTTCCAACTGTCACTTCAGCCATTTTCTCAACTCTCCAGTTTATCATCATGCCAAATCCCTGCCTACCCCTCTGGGACCCCTGGGACTCCCCAGCAACCCCAGGAACCCTCAGCGGCATCCCAGCCTACCCTTGGAGGTCTTGTGGCAGCCTAAGGCTACTCTTGATGCCCTCCCTGCTGGCCACTAGAACACTCTCCTGCTACTCTCGGCGCCCCTCTGGCCACCGGAGTGCACAGCACCTTCCTGCTACTCCCATCCGGTGCCATCTACTGGTTGCAGCTGGTGCTGCACACAGGACATACAAGAAAAAGGGACAATTATTACCTCAGAGAGTTCTGATTGTTTGTAATTGTTGTGGATTTTCTATTGTTTTGTGAACTGTTTACATTTACATCATACCTCATCTACATATACACACATTTACATATACATATACACACACATATATGTATATATACCAATAAAATTTTCTATCTTTCTATTCATCTTTTTGGTCTCATAGCCCTATATTAAAAATATAACCTGTCCAAACTAGGACATAGAGATACTCCAGTCTTGCCTTTAGGAATTCTCTGAAACCACTTTTTGTCTTTACATTGATAATGTGACATTTCTATGCACAGCAAATATATTTTTTCACATGGATTTTTGCAAGTTCACATTCAGCAGTCAGTATCTGAGAGGAGGTAATAGTACGTCCTTCCATGTTTTTTGTTAAAAACAATGCTCTTTTTATATTGTCCCGAGATATTTATTCACTTAATTGGATTCAAGAAGTGGAATCTTGCACAAGTTGTGAGGAAATGGAAGTGCTGATCTGATGAAATGCTCACTGTATACTTTGGAAAATTTTATCTTAACATATTGTAGTAATAAAACCATCTCTGAATAGAACAACTTTTAATGAGCAGAACAAATCAGTTATCCTGGTACTTATGGAAAATAACTTATTACATAGAAGCAAATCAATGAGCATTTGAACATCCTGACTGTCAGGGCACATTTCCTCTTACAGCCATCACAACAAAAATTGTTCAGTGTTGTTGAGGGGGCAGTGAGAGTGAGTATGTTTATGTAAACAGGAAGAAAGTAAGTCCCAAAATCTAGGTCTTAAAAAGTAGCCTGCAACAGAGGCAAGATAAATGCAGAACTTGTTGATCTAAGCAACAGAGGACATCACGTACTGCTACAGACTCTCAGAGATCTGCACTCATTTCCATGTTACCCATATTGTCTGCAATCAGGGCAGAAGCTGACCAAATGGATGTAAATGTATGTAAATCTATAGGACCTCTGAAAAGATACAGTAAGTCTAAGTTCATGCTCCATAACTCAAGTTGAAACCTGGTAAAACTGCCTCCTTGCAGTAATATGCTCGTTTAACAACTAAGCATGCACTGGTCATTGGTACATTTCAGACAATATGAAATGTCTGAAATATTAGCTGTCTTAGAAAAATTAGCAGTTTAAAAGTTCGAAATACCCTGATAACTTTCTCTTTTATAGTGGGATACTAGGTACATTATTTGCCATGCTCTACAAGCAAGAAAGTTAATCAAAGGTTTGACTTTCAAGTAACTACATAACATGTAATTTAAGAAAATTGAGAAGACAAGTAAACGAAAAGTAGTTTTTCTTCCATTTGATTTCTCTCTACTCTGATTTGTATCTATGGAGTTTTTTATGTATCCATAAGCTCATATGCAGATATTCTTAAGGGAAATTCAGCAGCAGCAGCTGTATTTTTCAGTTCATAGCCTTCCTTAATAGAAATTACTTTTTGCATGTAAACAGATCTTAAGAAATACAAAACTAGAAGGAGATAGTATTTCTGTGTTCATTGCCTTAGCCTTCAGCTCAAAAATCTATTTGATCTGAATGAAAGGTAGCTCATTTCCACTGTTATTCATACAGTGTTTCCTTGCTTACTGTTTTTAAATATTTGAAGTTAAACACAAACCCTCAAAGGTCCACCTGAAAACAGATTTTCTCCAGGAAACAACAATTAAACTCACTGTTGACCATTTTATTAGGTCAGGATAGATTTACTGCCCCTCTGGGACAGGTACACTACCTGGTGGTACCTTGGTATGTATGCCAAGGCTTCTTCCAAGTTTGGCATGTCCTGTTTTGTTTTCAGGATTGCCAACTTTCATTCCTAGCACTCTTCTTGTTTTCTCCAGCAGCCATCATCACAACTGATCCTAGGGTGATGCACTTGAATTGCTCCTCTTGAGGTAGCAAGAACAGTTGGCCAGATTTAGATTTGCCTGCTATGAGGTTTGGAGCAAGTCTATTTACCCTCAATAACTACGAAAGAACATTCAAAACCAGCATGATTTGAGGAGTCAGATACTTCTTCCTCCTGAATGTCATAGTGCAATAATTTAGGTGTTTTACCATGAATCCAGAAGTGTAAGTCTGAGCCTGACTCTGAACATGAACCCAGCAGTACTCTAGATAGTATATCTGTGGGTGATATCAGGCTAGGGAATCAAAAGGATCTGAACCTAATACTGGTCATAATACTATCCTTATTATGATTGTTTCACAAACTACATAGCTTCAGAAAGAACTAGAGGAAAGCGATGCTTTCCTGTACTTATAGATCTCTTAAATGAGTGAACAGCATTGGTTGGCATGCCTGCTAAAACTTTGCTGGCTTCAACTGCCTGGGACAGTGGAGGATTTGACTGCATGAGTTCAGGCTGACACACAAAATGTCCTTTCATTATTGTAAGATTAAGATTTACTCACAATTATTAATTTCTACCCATCAGGGAAGACATGTATGCAAAAAATTAAAATTTTTGTTGCCAGTAATACATAATTCATAGGCATGTAGTGGCTCTGATTCTTCTCTTACTTATAAGTATGTTGACTATAGTGAAGCTACTCCAGGTTTGAAGTGGTATAAAAAGAGAAGAGGCCCAATATATATATAAACTCATTTATTATTTATTAGCACATCATCAGGAGTTATTGCTTTAGCTTCTTTCATGTCAACAACAATACTATTTTGTAACTTAGAAAAATAATAATCTTTTTGCTTTCTTTTCCTTTGACAGGAAAAGCAAAATTATTTCAGTGCCATTTCACATGACTAACACTTTCAGAAACAAAAGGCAATGTAATAATCATTTGGGATGAGGGGATAGTGCAGAAAAGAAAACATACATTCTGCAGATAAATGGATTATATAGCATATATTATATTATATATATACTA
>WEIV01027542.1:120732-136201 GCA_013390005.1 Calyptomena viridis | reverse complement strand
ACTACTTATGGTATAATACTTTAATTGTTAAGAAAAACTAGGGGAAATATTAGGCTACTTTCACCTTCCTTCAAATATTATTACCTCTTGAGCATTTTTCCATGTCTTCAGAAGACTGTAGCCACGATGAAATCCTGGACTCATTACTTGAAAAGGAAAATGATAAGTTACCTCCAGCTGACATTGAATTCTGTTTGGTCAANAGCTATCTTTCAGTGTAAAAGCAAGATGTAGTAGATGTTATTTTAAAATTTTACTCAAGGTTGTATGACTTCACCACGGATTTGGCTCAACAGGCCTTAATACTGGTACGATCACACACCTCATCTGAGTAAATACTATCCTTTTACAATGTCTCAGTAAACATTTTCACACTTAGCTCAAATTCAGCAGTGCCACTGCAGTCCCACTTCAGGGGATGCTGGAAATTCTGTGTAAGAGCTAATTGAGCAACACAGTCAAAGAGTTTCCAAGGTGAAGAAATTTCTACCCAGTACTGTTACCAGTTGATTGTGACCTCTAATGCTGTTTTCTTCTCTAATTTAGCTACAAATAATAGCCATTCAAATGTTTAATTATTTGTACACCTTACTAAACCTTTCATTTTCAATAATACCTACATCAGGAAGTTGCACAAATTACATGCTTTGTCAACATCTTGTTTAAAATCAGTTTTAAAATGTTTCAGCTTCAGTGCCATTACACAACCTTTTTACTGGTTATGAGAAAAGCGGACTAAATTGTTTGGCTCATCTCTGAAGCATACTATTCACAAACTTTGTTACCTCCTGCTCATACTACATTGAAACTCTGGCAGTACTAGTTTTAAATCTATTCCTAAGAAACATCATCTGCATCTCAACGAATTGCAGTTTTCTTAGCTGGTCTTTTTAAATATACAATATAACCTCCAACTATCCATGTTATGTCATTCAGTACTGTGTCAGTATGCAATAGCAGTAAGCATCAATAAGCAGATTTATTTTGAAATTCATCTATGCAGTTTGGCTGTTTTATTTCTACATAAAGCGGTATGAGCTTTAATCATATATATATACGTTCACAAGTAAACCGAATTTAAAGATGAGCAATTGTGTCAACATTTTGTGAACAAATCCCACATTTATCTCTTCAGAAATCTATCTCACATAACCAACTTTTCCACAACTCATTTACGTATGGCACAAGAGCATGAGGAAAGAAGGAAATAGGTATTGCCAAGAAACAGGCCAGGAGAGTTTGTGCAGCTTCAGTTCACAGAGTTTTGCTTTGGATTAGCTTGGGTAAGCTTCAGAATACAAGCATTCCACATAAACATAGGTACATATACACACCTGCCTCCCAACAGCAATAAAAAAAAAAAATATGTGAAAACTGATCAGGTGTTTCTAAAAGCAAATAAAATGCAACTCAGAGTTCACTCGATATATTTTTCTCAAAATAACCTAACTGCTGGATTGATATCAACTAACATCAAGCTAGGGGCTGGTGTAAATTGGCAGACTTCCATTTAGCTTCAGCAGAGCTAAGGTGATTAACTGCAGCTTAAGAACTATCCCATTCTATTTTTCACATGAAAATAAGTAGGGCTTCTTTGCAGTGCAAATCTGGATTAATAGTCTGAATTAAAGTCTTTCATGCCAAAGAAGAAATGCTTAGTTTCCTGGCAGTAAGCATAGATTTTAGATATGCTAGTCACATGGAATCATTTTGGTTGTTTGGTTTTGGTTTTTTTTTTTTTGAAAGCACTGGCATAAATAAATCATGCACTTTGCAATGTTCCACTTCTGCCCTTGATATTCTTCCCCACTTCAATCCTTGCTGTCTTTTGGGAGAAAGTAACTAAATGGCTACAGGAGATTTGCCATTTACTTGCAGACACAGCTGCAGAGGAGCAGGCTGTGAGAGCCACAGAGCTGCCAGCACCACAAAACATGTGGAAACAACTCTTTGCAGAATGGCCTTCTCACTGCAAGGTGAGTTATTGTTCTTTCAGCTGCCTGATCACACAGATCACCTCCCTCTCAACAAGAGCAAAGAGCTGTTCAGGCACATGTTTGTGTTTGCTAAAAACTCATACTCAGTTACAGGATAAAGTGATGAACTGCAGGTGTTGGGGAACAAGCCCACTCAGATCATACAGCAATTATGTCAGGGAAAAGAAAGCCTTGGATAGCAGGATAACAAGGAGGTAATTGCTGCTTAGGAGACACTCTGGAGCTGACAGAAAGAGCCATTTCAACTGTAGTAAGTAAAACAGTACTGTCAATGTAGACGCGATTCTCAAAAGAGACCAGTGGTTCTACATTGGAGCAGAAGTTTCTTTGGGTTAAAGTCAGTCGGTTAATGTACAGACACCTGAAGGCCCAGAGGTTGTGTTCAGATGTAGAACACACCTCCTCCTCCATGAAACTGCATCAAAAAGGTCATTTATGGTGTTGGACTGAGCATTTGTCAGGTCATTTGTGGAACTAACAGTCATGGACTCGACCAAAAGAGAAGTACACTGCCAACTGGACAGCAGGGTGGGTTGATATTTAAATATAAATTTCAATATATTAAATTATAAAATACGAATTTACATATAAGTAGTGACCTCAGGTGGTGGCTTCTTATATAATTCCTATATACTCCTCAGCTAAGTAGTCAGCTTCATTAATGTAAAAGGGGAGAGGTTTTATTAGCTAAAGGATATATGGCAAAATGCTAAAGGGAAGAAATACCTAGCTGAGTGCTCTTCTGTGACCCAGACTATATGCACCAGCACATATCAGACAAATACTGATACATGTTCCAAAAATAATGAGGATTCTAACTCAATACACAGTTCTGAAAGTCAATATAAAATATAATGGTCTGTAATATAAATAAAAATATAAAATGAAAACACAATTTACTGGATTAAAACAATGAAACACTATTATAAAATTTAACAGCATCATAAAGAAAACTGCTTGGGAGTAAATCAATAAATAATATAATATTCCTCTTGACATTGTAGAACATAACTTAAATGCCACCATAAACTTCCATTATGCTCTTTATTTAAAAAACACAAATCATGCTAATTTCTGATGAAAGCTCATTATTTATAAGTAATAACTATTACCTTTCTACCAGGAGTAGAATCACAGAAACCAGGAACAGAGTCCGTAGTAGTAGACACGGGGAAGAAAATGTTATTGGCGTCATGAGGAAACATGGAGATTTCATTCTGACGGTACATTCTGTGATGACGAAGTTTTGCCACCCATTCATCAAACAGCTCCTGAGATTTCACCTACACAAAAATTTCAGGTTTTATAACATTCATGTTCAAAATCACTAGCAGAGATAAGGTATTTTGTGTTTGTTAGACAACTAGCCTGATTTGCATTTATTAGCAAACTATCAGAAGAGTTTTTCTAAGGATGCTTCTACAAAAATGCATATTGTATGAGCTTAAGCATGACAGAAAATCACAGCATAAAGTCAGGAAAAGAGGAAACTACAGTTAGTAGTTATGAGTTCCAATGCAGAACACAATACTTAGCAACTTACTGATTAAAAAACCCTACAATATAAATAAAATATGAATAAACCCCCACACATTTAATTTGCCATTTTTTAATTGCCATTGTTAAAGTTAAGTCAAAGTTTAGCTAAATACAAATAGAAATTTGATTTTAGTGATGTATTTTAAAACTGTTTATTCCACACGAATAGATAAATCCCCATACCTGACCATGAAAAATACTTCCTGTAGATAAGACAAAGTTACAACTACTGAAAATAAAAGCACTCGTGCAACAAGTGAAAAAAGTGCTGGATGAAAAGAGTGCTGCTGCATCTTCAAGGTTTTTGTTCAGAACAGCGTTACTGATTCTGGACTCTGAAACACTACAATAAGGCCTGAGCTGACAGAAGTGTACACTAATCTGCTGAGACTAAAAAGTAAGTTATTAGGGTAACTAACAGACCTCTTGCCTATTAAAAAAAACCAAGTGCTTCACCATAGACAGTTAATGTTGTTAATTTGGGACCAAGGTTACAACAATCTTGAGGACTTACCTTCAGATGGTATATCTGCTCTTCTGTATCCAAATCTATACATTTTGTTGATTTCTTTACAGACATGACAGAAAGTCCAACATCAATACAGCCATGAAGTTTTCCTCTCTCTATCTGCAAAAAAGTAAAAATACAATCACTTCAGAATAAGGTAAAAGGATAGCTATTACCTACTGAAACCATAATTTCCTCCTCTCACACCTTATTGTTCAGAATGGCCGAAACTCTATTTCTCATTGACAACAATAGGGAATTATTGTTATTTTGGATAAATATAGTGTTGTGTACTTTATAAAGGCCTTAAAGGGTTTCAGATCACTTACATCAGCTTGGCATTTAGAATACTTCAAAATTCCTCTATCCAAAAAGAAGTATCTCTGTAACCAGAAATGTAGAGAATTAAAACAAACGAAACACACACAAAAAGATTCAAAGAGAAAAACACCACAAACACACCCTCCTCCCTTTCCTTCCTTTGGAGAACATTTTCTCTGCTTTTAAGTACCTCTTTGCCACAAAACCACACCAACTAAGTCCCACTCACATGGCATCAAGTTTACAGATACACATTCCTTTCCTACCTTGTGCCAGCCTTTCAAAGGCCATTTCCTCTTTTTCAGCAAGCAGCCCTCCTGCTTCTGCGGCTCCTGGGTACAATTCATTGCTCCCCGGAGTCCTTCTACAATTTCCCAGCTATCCTGCTTAAACAGAAAATCCAAATGTAGATCTTATTTCTTCCAAAGAACTGAATTGTTAAGAGAGATTCAAGAAGAAGAAGGCTATAAGAAAAAAAACAAAACCCAATTGTTGTTGAAGTATAACCAAAGATCCATCTTTGTACTTTGTTACATATCTTCCAAGAGATAAGATTCTTTTTTATATTGATATAAACAAAACCAACTCAACAAAACACAATTATTATGACAACATCCTTTGTTGGATGTATGTGCTTACCAGAATGCTCTATGTGTATTTTTCTGTACATACATACACACAAGTGCATAATCCCAGCTTAGTCAAAATTCAGCATAAAAAATTGTCTTCTATTATAGGCAGAAACAGTCTTATGTTAAAATGGTATGTTTTTTAAGTTATGAAGCTAAAAATAAAATATACTGAAAATGAAGATCCTTTCTATAAAACTCTTTTGCCCATATTCAGTAACTCAAGGTTTTTTGCTTGGTGTGAATTGCAGCCTCCTTAAAGTAAAAAACCAAAAAACCAATCAACCAAAACCCAGGGAAGTAACTCCAGTACTATGAGGAACATGACATAAAGGGACAGTACAAGAAAAATAAAAACAACCTTTCATCAGATGCAACTCTAATTACAAGAGAGTCTCTCTTTTTTGTCATCAGGAGCTCTTAAATATAAGACCCTGCAGCAACATAAGAGAGAAGAGACTAAATCTTGTAGTATTTTTACAGTTTTTATTTATGGAACAACTGCAAATGAGAATGTAACATAAGTTTCAAGGTTCTGATCAGAGATCTCATGAATTATTTATTGCCAGCTAGCATAGGATTTGGCAGATGTAGGATGAAAAACAACTGACAGGAAATGGTATGTGCTAGTACCATCTCCTTATATTTGAAAAAGACAAAGAATACTTTAACACAAACAATTTAACGACAAAAAAGGACTAGTATGAAACACTGTAGGGAAAACAGAACTATACCAAGTAGGTAAGTAGTCATGGTCCTCCCTGGAGGATACACAGGCAATTATTCCCAAAAAGAACTTGACTGGCTAAAAAGAACCCTTAAACCAAAAATGAAACAAAATGAAAAAAAAACCAAACAGCAAGAGTGCTAGTCATCCTCATTTATCCATCTTCAGAATCCTCAAAATTCACCTCTACAAACTCATAAAAAAGATTACATCAGGTAATGTACCCATTACTTGTGAAACAAGGCATTACAGCAAACCATCTTCAAAAAAGACATTCTTTAATTCCATCACATTATTGTTGGCATTCCACTATTTCTTTATTTTCCTTGTGCTGCACTTAAAGGAGCAAACTGGAAAGCTGCTCTTCTTCCTTGTTTTGAATTCAGTCTCACAACACTCACCACACAATAGGCTCCAAGCAGTAGAAATGTGGGGCTGAGCAGCTCCTGCCATTCAACATCCTACAGACCACTCGATATCACACTACCTGAACACAAGTCAAAACTGTTGTTGTCCTAACCAAAATTTTTATCAGGGCACATATTTTGTGTCCCTACAGGTCAGTAGGGACTTGTAGGTTTATCCCTGTCAGTTTTGTAACAAATAACTTCTCTACTCCCTCCCCCAGTTTAAGAGCTATTTTGACAGTTCCTTAGATACCATTACTTCTAACCAAGGATCACGAAATAATTTTTTTTCTACTGAAAACCAGAAGGTACAGTCCATATTCTTGATTTTTTTTTATTCTCACTACTTGGGAACTCACTTAGAATTCTCAATAATCATGAACACTTTCCTGCCCTGGGTTAGATTATTATGGTATCAGGTCAGGGAGCAGAGAAGTTACTCATGGATATCATGAGTCAGTGGGCTGCAGGGAGACAGGAGGCCTCCTGGGCTGTCTCCAGCACATCAGCCCAACACCAGCCACACCAGTGCACACTCTGCTGCTCAAGCCCAACAGCACTGGTCTTTCACAGGGTGATGAAGCAGAGAGCCTGTCCTGCCCATGCAAGGACAGTTAGCTTGACCTTGACAGCTCTAAGCCTCCATAATTAAGGACCTTCCCCCCAACCTCCCCCCTCCTTTATTTTTGACAGAACATTCTAGTCTACAACTTTGGAGGCCAAAGACCAATGATGTTCAATCACTTCTTTTGTCATAAATGTAAGTATAGGTTTTCTGAAATGGTCTTGTATTTCTTTTTATTATAAAGATTATTTATTAACCTTTATATAATCACAAGGATTGGGACTGTTATGGTGACAGAGAGCAGCCTCTTTAAATATTATCAAATACAGTGTAAAGCTATAATTTGCATTAAGTAACACCTGAACTGCTGGTGCATAAACGCCAAGACATGGTTAAAATCTCATTTCCTCAGAAAATACAATCTACTAAATATAAAGCCAATATAAAAAATTATCTTGACATTGGCTAATTTCAAATTGGATACTTGGATAAAGGTAAACATTTTAAAATGTTAAAAAACCTGATAGAACTAATGAGAGATAATTTTAGTTAAGAACTAACAGGAGCATCTGTTATATTAAGAAAAATACTGCATTCATTGTTTTGTTTTTTCTTCTTGAAATTAGCCAGAAGAGTTTAAAAGCTGTTTTGCCCAATTACCAAGCCAGCTGTTTCCTTTGCCTTGCCAAAATGTATTAAACTGCCCAAACACCTAACTTTTCCATGGAGAATTTATCTGGTAGTAGTCAAGACCAGTGAACAGTAGATCCTTTTCAATATTCTAGTGTTGTATCTAACAAAACAAGTTTCTCCAACTTTGAGACCAAGCTCTCACAGACTTTGGTTAAACAGAAACACAGTATAGAATTTGATAGAGTGGTCTGCTTGCAGGAGACAAGCAGAAATCTGAGCACAATCAAGGAAAATATGGGAATTCATATTCATAGAATTATAGCATATCTCAAGTTGCTAGGGATCTTAAAAATCATCTAGTTCCAACCTCTCTGCCATGAACAGGGGCACTGTCACTAGACCAGGTTGCTCAGAGCCCCATTCTGCCTAGTTTTGAACACTTCCAGAGATGGGGCATCCGCACCTTCTCTGGGTCTAACCTGTTCCAGTGCCTCACAACCTTCACAATAATGAATCTCCTCTAATCTAAATTTCCACTCTTTTAGTTTAAAACCATTCCCTCTTGTCCTATCACTATCTGCTCGTGTAAAAATTTGTTCTCCATCTTTTTTGTAAGCTTCCTTTAAGGACTCAAAAAGGCTGTAATGAGGTCTCCACTATCCCTCATATATTATTATAATGATAATCTTAGAAAGAAAGTGACTCCTAAAGTGAGACAGACCCATGCTGTATTGAGCATGAGGTGAAGAGAAAGGAAGCAGCTGTGAAATAGCTCAGCCAATTACACCTACCTGGACAATACACGGTGTTAACACTTTGGTTAAACTTTAACATACAGAGCACATCCTGGCCTGCATGACAACTCCTGTTTTGCCTGGGTCTCTCCTGCAGTTCAGACACAAGGTGTCTCAGGTTTCTGCATAAAAGCCACATTTATCACTGTTCTTTGGGTCAGTGAGGTGGCCTAGAATGTGTCTTCACAATTAAAAAGTGAGAAAATGTGAAGAAGAGCTTAAATGGGAGCACTGATTCCCATCAAGCAGGCTCAATGGACTGTGAAATCTCAGATGGTGAAGGCAGGCTTCCTGCTCACCATTCTGCCCTGGGAGCCTCACACTCCAATTGCCAACTTTACAGTAAAGGTAGTTTATTTGAATTAGAAATGGATCCTCTTAAAAGCTCATGAAATTAACAGTTTGGGGACCTGCTGGATACATGAAAGGTGTAACGATGCATTATCAGCATCTGGTCTTCTTCCATAGACATCCTTCCAGAAGGATAAAACTGTCCCACCTGAACAGCCAAACTCTCAGATTTTCCAAAACACTGCTGCTGTGACTGGCTTTGGATCCATTTGCTTTTGACCCAGACCCTACAAATCTTGATCGGGATTTTGTTTTGTGAGAGATCTGACACCTCATTAAATGAAGAAAGTGTCAGCTGGCTATTGCTGGGAGCAGATGCAGAAGTGAAAGAAAACTGCCTACTCTCTAAAATGAAGGCAAATGAATCAAGCTGGTTGATTGTCATCTGTACTCATCCATCTGAAACAGCAGAGGAGCAAACTGGAGATACAGGATTTCCTGAAAGCATTCAAAAGGTTATGCTCCCTTTTGCTGATCCTTATCCCACAATATAGAACTGACAGGAATAGCTGAAATCATAGCACTAACTTAAAAAAACCCCAACAATGACACCTCCCCCTCAAAAAACTGCCCAAACCCAAAACTCCTGGATAAACAGCATTAACAATTCTAGCATAAGTCTGATGTCCACATTGGTCGTGTCTTAAAATTATGACACTACAAGAGATATTTTGCATCATTATGGGCCAAAATCTGCACAAAATGATCAATATTGCATTTGTTGCCCAGGAAGAAATTTCACTTGAGGCTAAAGGAGGAACAAAATCTTTACTTCTCTCAGGTCCAAAGGCGCTTATTTCAGATCAGCACTGAAAAATCACCCTGTAGATGCTACTTGGCCTACACCTGCTCTGTGACTGAAATAAAAAAAAAAAAACATACACTTTGGTCTTCAGATATAAGTCCATCATTAGGAAAATGTAATTTTCTTTCTTCAATAAAAGAAACTCTCCTCGTTTACTGTAATATTCTGCACCATACAGTTCCTCAAGGCAAAGTATTTCAGTAGAAAGCATGAAGTAATGATTTTGAATGGCTCTCAGACCAATGCTTGCAGTTGCAGCTCCTTGAACGAAACAGATGACAGTGCCAAACTTTCTCCCAGTGCAAAATGCAGTCAGTTGTACCAAACATTTTAAAGTGCCCAAAATAGAAACCTGCTTCGTGGACGATAAGGGTTGGCATCAGCTGCAACTAAAGCATTTGTTATGGTTCATAAAATTGGCAGAAATTATTTAATTTTCTTTTATGGAACATGAGGTTTTTTTAAGTGGTTCTCCTGTCATAAAGCTTTTCCCTCGTGGATCTATTTTAAAAGTAAGTTAACATATTAGACTTAAAAATAACTGCCACAAAATACCTTCTTCTGATCACAGGTCAACTTAAATTTGAATAAGATCAACACCAGTTTTCTTTCCTCACAAAACACAGTTCAAGCTGTGGCTCCGTGGAAGAGACCCCTTTCCATAACTGAAGGAGAGAGGCAGAGAAAAGCAAAGAGGTGGGAAATGGCAGTAGCCTCCAACTTGCCACAGGGCTTAAAGGTGAAGGCGAGTTTAGTGGAACAGGATTACCTGTCAACCTGTTCAATTCACACTGCAAATTTCTTACATCTGGCCTGAAACAGGCTCCAAATGTAGCAAAAGAAGCAGACCCTTCCAAGCCCTGCAGCTCTGCTTAAGTCAACTCCTTTCTAGCACAGTGGCCCATCTTCTGCATCACAAGACTCATGTTCCACACCAGCAGCTCATCAGCACATACCTAAATTTTGGCAGAGTCGGCAGCCTTGCACTACTGTGGTTCCATATCCCAGTCTCAGGTCACTTGGTGCTAGTGTATACCAGCAACAGAGTTTGTGTCTAGGAAATCAGAGACTCAAAACTCAGATCCTGCTATTTTCTGGGCAAACCTCCCCCTGCCCCAACTCTCCTTCCTCTTACACCTCCCAGAATTTCTTTCCTCTTAATCAGATTCAAAGAATTGCTGTGTCAGAACAGCACCACAGAGAACAGCACCTGTCAGGCAGATCTGTTGTTAACCTGCAAGCCATGAGCCAGAGAGAGACACAAGTGTCTGAAGGAGGAATAACCAGCCCTCCATGAAGGAGAAGGAAAACAAGGAAAGAATATCAAAACCACAGCATGTGGCTCCCTAACCTTCCCAGACCATGGCAACACCATTTAAACTTTCCTGATACTATTATGAAAGAGTATCAGTAACAGTGAATAACAGTAACATTCGACTATTCTACAAGCATTTTGAAACAAACAAAAAAAACCCCAAAACAAATCCAAGCAAACAGACAAACAAAAAGCTGCTGGAGGCTGTTGTGCATGTGGTCCTTTTTGGATTAGGGGATTTTTAACGGTTTCATAGAACTTCAGATTGTTGCTATTTTCTTAATAGAACACTTAAAGTGCTGTCATTTAAATTAATACGCAGGTGGAAAGGGTAAATTAAATCACTCTCTGGCACTGGCATCACTCATCCCGTCTTGTCAGTCCTGAGCAGTGGGTGTTAATAGGTGATGTGCAGACACAGACTCTATAACTCGCAAGAAGTTATAGGAGCAGGTATGTTTAATACTGCACTGGGGATGGGGGAGAAGCCCCTCCCAAATCTGTCAAAAGAGTTAATGAGCAGGCTTATATGCATCTAGACTATACATATTTATGACTACTTTATGCATATGCATTATATTTCCAGGAATAGGTGTTACATATTACAATTAATTCCAGGAACTCATTAACACAGGTCCTCTCCCGGGTCCCACCCAGTCCTTGCCCCTCCTGGGGGTCTCTTGGGGGTCTTTGGAGATGAAGGCTGAAATCTTCCTCAGGTGTTTACCCAACCCCTGGCCTAGAAACTTGTTTCTTTGTTTGTTACCAAACAAATCTTGTCTTGTTCTTGCTAGGTGCCAGAGGGTATTTCTGTTATCTCATTCCTGTCTGACAGTTTTCTGAGTTATGCTTTGCTATTCCACTCTCAGTTCTATCTTATCTTATGTTTACTAGGCCCTGTGCTAAAAAAAAATACTGCATACAGCTCTAGCTTAATTCTATGCATTTCTTAAAAACTTAAACCCTTCTTCCTAAGTCAATTTCCCCCCTTTTCTAGAGAAACTCCAGTTTGTCAATACAAGAAACTGAGAAAAGAAGCAATTAATGATATAAACCAAACTACTCAATCTAGCATGACAATAAATACACTGTGGGAAGCAGGGACAGGACAAAAGAAAGATCCATCTCATGGCTCACACTAACAATATAGATTTTATAATAGATGCTATACTATATGGCTTGCACCTGTAAAGAGAGATTCTATCTAGCAGGGTAAAGATATGTATAATCTGCAGGACCAGAGCCTTTTGGAGAACAGGAACAGGGAGAATCAGATATCTGTGCCTCACCAAAACACTGCAATGTCCAGGCGAGAACGTCTGGCAGAGTACTGCCTCTGTTAGACCTAAAGGTCCACCTTCCCACATGCAGCACAGAGGAGTATAGCTAATAAAATAGTCACTAAAACATCTACCATCACAAACTATAATTAACAAACAAATTTGAAAAGGCCAAATTACTCCTATTTTCAAGTAAATATCCAAAGTGCATACCACACGGCATATTTAAATCTTATTAAAAATACTCAAAGCTTTTTTTTCCTTGAAGTCTTGTCTTATTTCATGTTTCCCTCAGCAAAACAGTTTGCTCTGTAAACTGCAAGACAACCTCAGTTTGAAAAAACAGTCACGTGAAAAACACCAAAACCATCAGTGAATTGAAGAAGGAGCAGCAATACACAGCCACGCGCATAAACACTGACAACACTGAAATCGTGTCTAATTTAGAATTAATTTTTTTTCCCTTGTTAAATTTCACTACTTTGAAGGAAGACTCTAGATCACTTCAAGAGATGCAAACAAAGTGATAGGATAAGTTAGAGAGTTATTGCACTTGATAAAGAAGAAAACAGAGAAAGTATTAAAGTATTCCTTGTAGATCTTAGAAGTTCCTATTTAAAAATTAAAAATACCATAAAGACCAGTGGAACCTTAAAAAGTACATATAATTTCTGGAAAATGTGTTTGTAAATTTGCAGACTGTATAGAAAAAGCAAGAAAGCAGAGCTCTTAGCTCTGCTTAGTGGTCACTTCCCACCATATAACAAGTCACACAAACTCCCCAAGGCCTGAGATTNTCTGAGATTTACTTCTATCAGTATCACTCCCTAGAAATATGGACAATCGGTCAAGCCATGAAGGTTCCCCAGTGAGGAAGTATACTATTACTTATTTGGTACTGCAACCACTGGCCATGAAAGGACTAATATGGAAACACTGATCAAAGTGGAGATATTTATCACAATGCCCCATATTATCATGAAGAAATATCAGCTGTATTGCCCCTCAGCATATATTGGGAAACAACCTACTTTCTAACTCCATTCAGCTTGACTTGAGAAGTGTATGAGACCATTTGCCATTTGCCTGACAATCATGAATGAGCGCAGATGTTCCAGGAACACACACAGAACATCAACCTGCATCTCTCACCTTGCTCAGGTACACTTTGCTTTTTTAAACAAGGATCAAATAAAAAATTGACAAGATGACATCAACCTTTACTGAATTTTTCCTTTTCTGCAAAGGGAGCAGGTGAGAACAAAATGGATAAGAAATGGGACCCACTAATAATCGTATCAAAAGCCTGAGCTAGCCAACAGATTTTATCATGTTAAATGGCAGTAAGCAAGGTTCTTGAAGAAATTGCTTCTGCATTAAGTATGGTTGCTCACACTGGCTGTATAACACACCAATGGATTTAGTCATGCTCATGTAAATCTTACTATTTAAATACTACATGATAAGACTTGATAGACATGAACTGTTGAAACCAACAATACCAAGTCTTTTAAAATACACTTTTAAAAGGTAATCTCATATGGAGGATATGAAAAATAATGTTGCAGGAAAACAAAAAAGGCATCCTGAAAGCAGAGATTTCATTTTTCAGTATATTAGAAATGCACAGCACTTTAAAAGCCACAAATTGTTCAGAGATTTGTCTGCCTTGCCAACTGTCTGTACAGGGCCAGAAGTCCCAGAAAAGCAGGTGCTGTTTCAAAGCACAGCTGACATCTCCAAAGCTTTTGGGGGATTGGGATGCTCAATTCCAATTAAAATTTCAGCCTGAGGCAGCTTCAAGAGCTCCACTAAGCCAGCACTTGTACAGATAAAAGTTTATGTTGAGCATATTGCTCATGATTTTGCAAGCATGGATTGAGCATGTTTAAGCTTAATTCTCAGTGTGGCTGCATGTCAGTGTTTCATGCCCACAAACAACCTCACCTGTCAGGTGCAAACACTTGGCGAAGAGCCTTTTGAAACTGAGAGGTTTAAAGAATAGCATCATCTCTGCAGAAAACAAAGCAACCTTTACCTTAGGCACTCAGAATCACTGTGTTACATAAATACTTATTTTCTTATCTAAGATCTACAGCAACAACCAGCACAAATGGGCATTCAAAGAGGCTTTAAGTCAGGTTTTTGAAAAATGCATTGTCTTTCACACATGCATGCACACCTGTCCCTGGAAACTTGAAATAAACAGAGCAGTTGCACAGTATTCTACCACAAATGTAGTATCTTACAGGGAAGATTTTGGGATTTCAGGGTCAAACTACTGAGACCAAGACACTACAGAAGCTCTATTTTGCTATAAAGACACCATACATACAACATGATAGAAATCAAAATTTACTGTTAGCATTCCTGTTTTACATGTGCCTGCTATTCAGTAATGTCTGTTTACTCCATTTGACTCAAAGTAAGATGATGCTACCAACAATAAATAAAATAGAGTATGGAAAACAAGGAAGTCATGAAACGAAACAAGCAAGCAGCAGGAAAACAAGGTTTAAGAGATTTGCTGATATTCAAGAACAAAAGTAACAGCCAATCTTAACAATGCTTTCAGTTTGATCAAAAAAGTTTGTACTACCTGTCGACTTCCTTGCTTGGAGGAGCAGCTGCTAGTACTTCTTGAAGGAGACAACATTTTCTGGGATGCACCAAAGTTTTTTTCTTCACTCATGATCCAATACTATTTGTTTCACGTAACCTCATTTAGAACATCATTAAAAAGTAATTTAGAAAATGTGTTGGAAATCTCTTTTGAGAAACACTGAACTCATCCTTTACCCAAATGCAGTCCAGTGGCAGGATCTGCATCCCATGGAAACTCCTAAAAGGGAAAAGAAAACCAAAAAGCAAAGTTATCAGATGCTGTCTCCTACAGCCATCCTGTAACACACATCATAATAAAACCTTTGCTAATACAAGCTGAGCACATTACTGTACATTATAATAAATTAATTCAACAACCACTTTAAGATAAATTTGCAAGTCTTAAACAGGAATCACATGAATTTTGGATCCTAAACACGTTTAAATTGTCACTATTTATTCAGAGGACAAAGTACAGTATCAAGTATCTTTTACAGATTTAAATTGATTAATAAAGACACACAAAAAGAATAATAAATATCTATATGAAATGGACCATAACAGACTCAGAATGAGAGGAATACATCTAATAAAATGTCTCACAAAAGTGATGGCATATAATCAAACATCTAGCTCTTTTTCTCAGTTCCTTGATNCTGTATAAATTGTGTATCATCTCAAATTATATTGTCTTGGGCAAGGAATTTGCAATTAGGAAGAGTCCAAGAACCATCAATGAGGAAGGTAAGAAAGTTTTCACAAAGATAAAGGAAATTTAATTGCCTAAACAGGAAGGCACTACTTCAACTCCCTTGCTTGCCCTGTCACAATAGTCCTGAACTAGGATCATTGTTTATGCAAGTTTGCCATTCATTTTTTCTTGAAGAGGCTTAAAAATCTATTCTGAGAGAAGTGGCTTTTTCAGATCCCTAGTAAAACACTTTGTGTACTTTAAGAACTCATTTCCCTTTAAAAAAAACAAAACAAAACAAAA
>WEIV01027542.1:38684-120719 GCA_013390005.1 Calyptomena viridis | reverse complement strand
AAAAAAATTACCACAAGCCACAGATAAAAAAAAAAAACAAAAAGACAAAAACCCCACACAGAACTCACAGTTAAAACCAGGTGCTATGTATTTAAGATGAAGACAACAGTCTGCATCCAGCTTCTGAACAAAGTCCTTTTCCAATCTACAGTGCCTTTCTAGCAATTTAGTTTGCTGTAACATTTCAATCAACCTGCCCTCTTTTCACCAGACTCACATTCTCTCTTCATGGCATTTACTTTACCTAGTTAGAAATACTCTGTTAGTGCCAGAGCAAATCTGTGCTCAGCAACAGTAGTGATACAGTCCCAGAGTCCACAGGTGAGGTGAGAAAGCCAGCTCTCTTGGACCCTTCCACTGGTAAGTCAGCTTGGCAAATATTCCAGGAACCATCAGACAGCTACAAAGCCAGTGAGCACAACAAAGGACAAAGAAAACAAGCACAGAACAGCAATGTGAGTGTGATATGGGCCCAGCACATGGACTTTAGTCCGAAATTATGGCCGAGATGAGGAGTATTGCATTTTGGAGAAGGTATAGTCACTTCCTATCTGGAAGATAAATTTGTGTGGCATTTCACTAATGACTAGCACTTTTAACAGGTTTCGATTTATCTCACTTCATTTAATTATTTTTAAATAGGTTTAGAATATCTCAGGTTTTTAACTGTGGAGTAAGTATAAAAGATAACATCCTTCCCTACTTGCAAGCTCCATTTAGCAAAACAGTTTAGTGGTAATATCTGTATTAACAAGCAGAGGTCGTATACTCACAACAGGAACAGAAAGACTCTTGTTGCAAATTCATTGTTCAGATACTTCCCTGAAAGTATCAGGCAGCAAGTGTGTTATGTTTGAGATACACTCAGATAACACATCCTCTTCACAGTTCCATGTTCAGAATGAGCACCTTGTCGTAGCTTTCATTGGAGACTATCTGGCATTTTGGCAAAATTATCTGAGTTCATGGAAAAAAACAGGCTCTAACTTGCAGCAAAATGTACTGAAAATCATCAGTACCTTGCACATACCTCTCTGTCCAGGACACAATGCCCTTTGCCTGTTTGAACACACAGCACAATGGTTGTGATGTCCTGGGATTGACAAGTAATTTAAAACAACCAGAGGTCTCATGGACTTCAGCACAAAGAGAAGCCATATAATCAGAGTATTTCTATCATCATATTTTGGTGTGGAGTCCAAACAAAGTTAAGGTTTGGCTACATTGCCATTTTAGGGCAGAGCAGAGAGGTACTTCCACTGCAATCTCCTGTAACATTTAAGTCTGCACTGCAGAGCAGTCTCAGAACATGGAAACCAAATCCCTTTTGGATTAAATGTGCTCCAGGAGTGCATCCAGTGCTTGAAGCACAGAGTTCACAACACCAAACTACAGCCAGTCCTAACTAGTCTCATTCAGGAGTCGATGTTGGGTCTTCACCTCGAACGGATCTACTTTTAAGGCACATGCTAACATTGACAGCATATAGACATAGACTCAGACCTAAGAGAGTACTTAGGATCTCCTTGGGTAATGCCATTTGTCTTTTGAAATCAAAAAGAGAGTGAGATGGGCACTTTTCCAGAATTCAAATGAGCTGAAGATGACTCACTACCTAACAAGAGGTGCTTGAACAAGGGGCAGGAGACAGCTGGGGTAAATTTGGCAGAGAGCACCTGAAGTATCTTGTCAGAATGCTTCCAAAATTGGGCTTTTGAATTTTCCTTTATTCCTTCAAATTAATTACTGCATGGGCTGAAGGAAAGGCTTTTGTTACCAGCCTTGAAGGTAACAGGAGTGAAATACAGCCTCTCTCCAAAGTGCTTTATTTTATTAGCGATTTGCAGTAATTTAACTTATTACCTTGAGACTTCCAGATTTGAACATGAAAGTGTATGTGAATAATGATTATGGCCTCAACTCCTCTGTGAAAACTGCTCCAGCAACTACCTTGTGCTCCTTTTTCAAAATTCTCTTCAGGACTTAAAAAACCCTTGTGGTTGCCCTGCAACGATAACTCATTTATTCTTCCAGGAAGGCAAGAAAACACTGACCCTGCATTCCAAGCTGACTCTCACATTTTGGCTTCCAGCAGCAGTGATTGGGCCTCTCTAGAGCAACTGATATTCTGTGTTACCTGTGGAACTCACGACCACCAGGTACAAGAGCAGTTACAACTTTAAAACAGGCATAAAATCAGTCTTATGCTAACTAAGCTGAGATTGCAATTAAAATTGATGTTTTGACGTCATCATGATCCAATTGCTTCAGGTTCATTACAATTCACTTCTCTCCACGCCACAGGATGGCCTCAGAACTGTATTTGTTCCTACATTTCTCTGGGGCACACAGTCTACTCCAAAAAGACAAATCAAAGGTGTGAGGCTGAGGCAAATCCAAATAAATTTAGGGCAGTAATTTTTACAGTACAGCTAAGTATTGGCCTAATTCTTTGTTATAAAGTCAACAGCTGCAAAAGTAGGCCAAGAGTACTTCTGCAAATGACCTCACAAGGTGCGTTTTAAAGAATTAAGAATACATGAGTCTCAAGCATTACTTAGAGCTACCACATCCTAAACCCATAAACAGCATTTATCTCTACTTATCATCTGCTTTAAAAGCCTTATCATTCTATATCAATTAGAGCTAATGCAAACATACGGTATTCTATAAACACTTACAGGAACACTTTTTTTTAAAGTACCATCCCAGGTTGTCCTCAAACCTTTAAAATTCTACAAGTTCAAAACAGACTCTCATTATCACGTTTCATCTCTCACAACTCTCAAAGCAATTAGCTTACAGCAAAATCCAAGATTTTCCACATCTCACAAAAGAAGATAAGTGAAATTCAGAAAAAAAAAATAAGTAAAACTGCAGTAAAAAAAAAAAAAAAATTATGCAATTACTTTTGTTATAATTCTGGAAGAAAAATAAAGTCTTAACAGCTGTTTCAGAGCTGATTCAGCAGCGAAGGAACACTGCGGAAATTTTGAGTGGCAAAACTGGAAGTGTACATCTCATTCTGTAACTGTAGTCAATTAAGGTTTTGTGGATAGAAGAATAGGAACAACAGAAAGCCTGATGAGAGTCAGGTGGATACAGCAGGCACAAAACTGAGCAATCCAAACCACAGTTGCAAGCAACATTGAGTGACTTTCACAGAATTAAAAAAGAATTTGTGCTGAAACCTTTGCTCTGTAGCTATTATTAAATTACATTCACTCATGTCTGCCTGAATAAACAAAGCAATAGTCAAAAAAAAGTATTGCTTTCATGTCTTTCTCTGTTATACTTCAATTTGCCAGCTTTAATCTATCCCTGTCTCTCATCTGGCTCAAAATAGGAAAGAATTACCCATAGACTACAGACACACCATGTGCAAGTATTGGAGATGTCTTTTCAAGGCAGGTGTTTGCTTTTCCTGAATTACCGTAAGAATCATGCTATTCAAGGTCAAAGCACACAAATCCTGTTCTGTTGCCAGCTATTTTCTTTACAAAAGAAAACTTGCAGAAACAAACATAAAACAGTTTAAAACAACTAGGTTATTAAACCTGTCTTTGAAAGCAAAAGTTCAAACACCTTAGGGAGAGTAAGAAGAACAGGAAGCATTTCAGAACTGCCTTCCATCAGACAGGTGCTCGCCCAAATGACAACCTCTCTTGAGCAGATGCTTTCATCAGCCCTGAACAAATACTACTCTAAAGTAGTCCATGATGCAAGGAAACAGTTCCATTAAGGAGGCTATTGTAGCAATTAAATTATGATATTTCAGTGACCCAAAAGAAGAAAATCTAGTTCAAACAAAACTCTCCTAGTTGTCTAATCAAGAGAGACACAGACAGAGAGGGAAAGGGAATAAGATAGACATTAGACAAACATACCACACTTAACACCAGATTGCTTATCAAGTATAATGTTCATTACTTGATGAAAGAAAATTCCATATGTTCCAATGCACAGAAAGCAAAAAAAACCACACCAAAACAAAACCCAGCCACGAAACAAAACCCCAGAAATAATCCAGTAGAATACACCCCAAGACATCAAAGAACATGCTTTGTTGTCAAGTCTAGTTAGACTCTCCTGAAGCAAAGCAAATATTTGCTGTTTCACTAATCCTTGGGGCATATAATTCAATCCTTACATTAGAAAAATCTTATATAAATTTAGAAATAGGTCATTCGGCATCCTGAAATATAAGTACATATAAAAATACCACCTTTTCCTGACATTTGCCATAAAAACAGACTATAATACTGTACACAATATAATTCATTTTAAATGCATAATCTTGACACACTTTCCTTCCCCCAGGAGATCTGTGATAGATTGCGCTTCTCTAAAAAAACTTACTGAATATATATTCTAATAGATATGTTAAAAATCTTGGTGACTGCAGTAATGGCAGTATTATTACAGTAATTAGTCAGCTGTCATACCACCTTTTCCAGCCAGCTTTCAATCACAGTTGAGAATCATAACAGGACTGACCTAGCTCACGGTCAGGTCTTAAATAATTGATGATAATTCTTCTCTCCCTGCCCCTTTCAGAAAGATCCTTGCCTAGGGCTTGCCTGGAAGATCAGGGCTTGCGAGCAAGGGCTGCCAGACTGAGAGGGGTCTCATATAACTGCTTCCAGCTCCTAGTGTGGTTGAACACTCAACTGATAAGCCAAACGCTGGGGGACCACAAGAAACATTTTGTGACCAGTAACAGAGGGGTGCACAGTCTCCCTGTCAAGAGAGTGGAGCAGAAAACAACAGCTACTGAGCTGTGATCAAATCCTATGCTGGGATGAGGTACACTGCATATGGCAGTGCTAGCAGAGTTGACAGTCCCTCCCTCTGCTCAAATAGAAGCAGTAGCAGCTCTGTTTGCACTGGAAGTGTTGTTCATCCAGAGAAAACCTTACAAAGGATGGTCAGGATGACAATAGTAAAGAAAGGCAAGCTTGTTATTCACTAAGGGAAATGACAGGCACATGTTATCACTTTATAGTCTGTACTAAAAACCTTGTACTAAAAACCTTGGAAAGTGATAACATCCCAGAGTGGGAAACATTTGGCAGGAGCTTGATTGTCTTTAATTTTTCTGCTCTTGCTACTTAAACCTTTGCTGTGTTCACGTTAAAACAATGATACTTCACTGTGCCCCGAGGCTTATTCCTTTTCAAAACTGCAGTCATTACTGCTAAAATGTTACTGTAATACACACTGTTTGTTTTCCTGGATTTGGTTGTGATAGGCACAATGTTGGTTCCCGAAATACCTGTCAGTCTGCCAAAATGTAGTAATTCAAGATCTTAGGACAGCACTGCCTGCACATCAAGAAAAATACATCACTTCCCTGTCAAATCATTGAAGGCATCTGTGTAACTTGGAATCAGACTGTCTCTTTGTGACCTGATAAACTGGATAATGCTGTGAGATGTATAAATCTATCAAGGCTGACATAAAATTACATATTTTATTAAACCAGTTGACATAATTGATTTAATTATGGAGAAAGAAACCCAAACCCAGTCACCTCTGGTTTCAGGTAGAACAGCAAATTGAAGTATTGGAAGAGTTTTGGTGGCCCAGGAACGATCCTCACCAAGACCTGAAGAAAAACATCATGAGGAAGATATGAACAGCAAACACATCACAGAGATTCGTTATCTCATGCAGGAGAGCTAGATATGGTCACTAAAGAGTGGCAGGATCCAATAAACCTGCTTTGCCCTCTTTGATGTGTTGTTTTACCTCTCACACTTTCTATACATCATCTACTTTCTAAAAAAATCCCAACCAAACAAAATAAGAAAAATAAAAACATTTTGCAGATCTCACAGATTTCACAGAATATTCTGAATTGGAAAGGACCCACAAGGATTATCAAGTCCTCTCTAAAGTGAATTTGGATCCCCCCCCCAGATATCTGCTTTTCCATGATACTCTGGAATTGTCATTTGTCTTGTGTATGTCACTTAATTCCTAAAAGGAAAAAAGGTATAAAGGAAACAGCACTTCCCTTTGAGAATGTTTAGTATTTCTCCATTATAAGCAGGCCTATTACCTCAGAATTTAAGTCTCATTTACTTTAATAACTGTGGTAACAAGATTCAGTTCTTCCTAGAATAATTCCAGAAATTCCCAGAGAATTCCA
Source organism: Calyptomena viridis (assembly GCA_013390005.1). Classification (NCBI taxonomy): domain Eukaryota; kingdom Metazoa; phylum Chordata; class Aves; order Passeriformes; family Eurylaimidae; genus Calyptomena; species Calyptomena viridis. The sequence continues at coordinate 114,565 of WEIV01027542.1, read as the reverse complement.
GAAATTCGTTTACATGTTTTATAAAGTGTAATGACCACAAGTTATGAAAATGTCACATTTCCTCTCGATCAACTTAATGTATCCTTAGAGGCTTCTGTCTCTACGTCTATTCTAGGACACCTTTTCCAGTGTACTTCACAATGTTACTATTTATAAATGCAGTACTATAGCTTCCTTTGAAGTATTATGCAGATTATTCCTTTACAGGAGGTCTTTTATATTAAGATAGCTTGAACCACCAAAAGAGGTGGGTAATATCTTGAACAAGGGCAAGAAGTTGTTAGCAGATCAGTATTAACCCTTCCTAACACCACCTTAGGCAAGGGGCCACTACTTCCTAACACTGTATTTCTGAACACACAACGTGCAAACAAATGTTGACACTTTAGAGATGTGTTGTAGGAAACAATTACATATAAAGCATACTGAGGTCAATTAGTACCATAAATGTTATTTATTTTTGTTACTAATGCCAAAAGGTAAGAGTTTGTTAAATGCAAGTTTTCAAACAATAATAAAAAAGACAATATTAAGCAAAAAAGTGTACACAGAACCACTGAATCATCAAATGGCTTAGGTTGGAAGGGACCTTAAAGACAGTCTAGCTCCAATCCCTCTGTCACGGGCAGGGACACCCTATATGAGACCAGGTTGCTCAGGGCTCCATCCAACCTGGCCTTGAACTGCCAGGGATGGAGCATCCACAACTTCCCTGGGCAACCTGTTCCAGTGCCTCACCACCCTCACAGTAAAGAATTTCTTCCTAATAGCTAATCCAAATCTCTCACAGAAATGTGCTTGATTTAAATACAAATTAAAATGTTAAAGCTTTGCCTGGAGCTCTTCAAGGGCAGACAGGATGATGTCTGCAATTGTCCTTTTGCTTGGAAACACATATCACACATGTACATATATGCATGTGACAGGAACCATGAGTCACAGATAAAGTGAACCATGCTCTTAGAAGACTCTGCATTGCAGCTGGTCTTAAAGTCATTCATATTCATGATTGTAATGAACACCTTGACAATGTGGACCAGAAAATAGGTTCCACAGATCGAGTTTTCTGCAACATTATCCTCACAGCATAGGGTAATCACAAACTGAAAGAGACCTAGAAGCAGAGAGATGTGAGATGTGGTAATCTAGAGTATAAATCTGAATGATTACACACAATGTTTCGCCTAATTAATACGAAATGGGAAAGTATCCATCACAATAGTTGGGTCAGCCAAAAAAGAGGCAGGCTAGAGGTGAGGGCCTCCGAGTAGTTATGGGCTGTTCTTGAACAGGAAAGAGACTATAAAAGGGATCCTCTCACCACCTCACATTATACAATCTCACCATCATCTCCTCAAATTCTGAAATGCTGGAGGGGAAGACAAGTCCAGCTAGGATCACCCCAGAGGCTCAACTTGGACAGAGTTCGTAAGAGAACTTTTGACCTTGAGAAGGGAAGGAACTAAACAGAAAGCCGCAGAAGTAGCACCTACGTTTGGGAACAACAGAAGGTTCATTTCAAGAGTGAGTGCTTTCATGTCAGATCTTATCCTGCTCCTGCTTAGCTACAAGGGTACAAAATCTAAAAGCAAGTTTGGAGATTGGCAAAAAAAAAGCTTCAACTACACACAACCCCGAACACTAAAAATCTATAGAATTTTAACACACTAAGTTTGTTCATACAAATCCACTACAGTATGACGTCCCAGTGTAAAAACACGGCCTGGCCCCACAAACAGAGCTCAGAGTTAAAACAAAACGTTGAGAAATTTTAGGGGTGTCAGTAGCAGCTCAATGTTTCCACTGACAGGTTAGAGTTCAAATTCACATTTGCTTTTAAAACTCCCAGAGTAATTAAAGAAATTCTTGCTCCCCAGCAAGTTACTGTCCCTTTTCTGGAGATCAGTATTTCCCCTGCCCAAAATTAAAGAAACTTTTTTTTTTAAATATTAAAATAAAAATGATTCACAGCAGTCCTCCCTAATCCACTTCAGTGGAGTGCCATTTGCCACTGAAAGTAGTTCACATATTTTGCTTTGGCCAAAACGCAGGGTTGGTCATCATCAACTTGTGGTTGAGAAAGTGGTAACAGTGTTATTTTCAACTGATCCAGACACTCTGGATCTAAAAAAGATCCAGATCTAAAAAAGACACTCTGTCTCTGATTTTACATTTAGATTCAGGTTAATGTAAGCTAACAGATACGTATTTGAATTTAAGTAAAAAAAAATTAAACTCTGCCTGATTAAAAAAACTTGAACTACGCTTTCATTTTAAAGTATTTTCAGAGGTTTAAAAGATGGAAAGTTTTAATTAGGATGCCTCAGCAATATGAGAGAATGAATAATTTACAAAGCGCTCAGTGAATGGGTGCTACAACTTAACTATACACATTTTTTATTTCTAATGAGTACACTCATTTTTTACTTCAGCTTCAGTCACTGCAAACAGACCACAGAGATGCCAGACAACATGGTGAAAAGTTTTATAATGTGTACAGTCCAGCGTCTTGGTTGCTTCATAGCACTTTTGAGGTTGGTTATACCTGAACTGCAACTACCAACCTGGATTTTAATTACAGACTATAAAAGCAGCAATAAACACAAGTGTTCACAAGTGATGTAGATTCCCCTTGAACAGCTCAATATTAGAAGAGTTCTACTATTCTTGGTCTTTGCCTTCTATCTCTTTACTCTCCTCCCAATCTCTCATCAGTTTTGTGTTTGTTTCTAAAATGTCGGCATATGGCAATGGCTTTGCTAAACCATCAGGACTTACAACACAAAAATAAATTAAACCTGTGGTTAATTATGATTAGTACATAAAGTGTATTCTGACATTTTTAACAAGTCTTATTTCATATAATGCCCTTGATGAATTTCTGAAAAGGAAAATAGAAAAAAGCAATTTCTCAGAAGAAGGCACTAAAAGGTTTGTTTTCGGTTTGGGGTTTTTTTTAATAAAATTGTCTAAAATAACAACATATGAAGTTGCAGGAAACATTATACTGCAAGCTATTTTCTTAACAGATGGCACTCACGCCTACTTCACCCATGCTGACCTACATATTTTTTTCCTTAACTTTTACTAATATTCATCTTTCATTGAATGTGCCTTTCAAAATTTTGCCACAAAAGGTTTAAGAAACTTACACAAGTACATCTTGTTTAACATTACAAACTACAGAATGCATAAAGGAGGAAAACACCTTAACAAAGCGTATGACACAAAATTGCACTTTTGACATAAAATTGTCTTTTCAAAGGCTGTTCAACATTGAAACTCTACGCACAAAGTTTTCATCAAGTCTGGACCAGAAAACTTGACATTTGCAAACGTTAAAGCATAGTCATAACTCATACTGTCTTCTAGAAAAAAAATACACTTGTGCAATACAGACAGTTAAAGCAGAACCATGGAACTGAATTTCATTATATTGTTCTATGCATTTAATTGTGAAAAGGTAAAAATTAAATGCATGTAGAAAATGAGCCAGAGGAAAAATGTGAAAAAAAAATACTATGAATGCTAATTTAAGTAAAAAATATTTAAGACTTCCATACAAAATGCACCCAATTTTTTCTCCTAACATTATGTTATCATGTTTTTGAGATAATATAATAAAACATGTTGAAAAAACCTCAAACCTTTACTGTTGTTACAGCAAAAGAACAAGGATTTACATGGGACATCACATTAAAAAATAAAACTTGGAATGACCAATGGCAGTTGAAAGGATTACATTTGGAGAACTACACCTTCAGCATTTTCAGTTTTACAGTCTTCTCTTCCAAACTCAGAAAACAAGAAAATCAGTTCACTAGAAAATCAGTCTGTCCTAGAAGCAAGCAAATGAGGTGGCTGTGGGAGCTGGCAATCCCCCAACTCCTATTTCAGGCTGTTGTTCTCAAGCCTGGTGACTCACCTGACTGCTCACCAGCCCCATGATGTCCCATATTATAATGATATTCGAGAGTAGAAAACTTACACGAACAATGAGAATAATAAAATAGGTGTTCTTGAAACTATTCCCATATTGTTCCCAGAGTGAGATCTTGAAAAATTGTTCTCTAGTGTGCTTTTATAACACCAGTAAAGCGGGTGAACAGAGAGAGTGATCATTGCTTCAAGTCAGTACTAAACTATAAAACACAGTGACAAAACAAGTAGGATCTCCTGCCACACACCAATATCATTTGCATCACAAGAGAGATGATATCAGGAATAGATCACTTATCATGCTGAACGGGTGTCACACTTTTAAAAGGTGGAAATTGAAAAAATACAATACAATACAAAACATTTGTTGAGCACGTGATGCTGTATTCCACCTCTGCACTTTGGCCAATTGAATTAAAATGCTATGAGAGCCACATATCAGTCCATTCAGGAAGTATATAAAAATGCAAATATTTTATATTCAAGTCAAGTACAAAAAAGTTATTGAATTACTTGGAGAAAAAGGTTCTGATCTCTCTCCTTATGTTTTTCTCCTTTTAGTACCATTAGGTTTTTGAACAAAGATTTTTAAAGTGGGACAAATGCCAGGGATACATGTAGGATACATGCCGGGGTCTGAATAGCACTCAGTGAAAGCCGAGTCTATTTTCATGCTTCCCAAAATTCCCACCCTAAAACGAAGTCCATTTAGGCTGATCCACCCAGTCTTCGTCCTTTTCCAGAATACTTTGCTAGAGCTAGACTAGGACATGGAAAAGCATAAGGCACTTGGAAGTTAAAACCAGCAGCCTAACCACCTTACACAGAAAATCTAAGAAGCTTAAACTCGCCAACAAGTGCAGGAATTGTCAAGTTAGATGTTATGCATTAAGCATGAGAATGTAAACACATACGACAAATGCATTTACTTCCCATGTGAGTGTAATGATTCTCAGCTAATGTATCTAAATTAAATCACACATTAGTTATGTCTGAACATAGCAGAGTGACAATTAACATTTTGCACATAAACAACCACTGTGGATTTTTTATATTCAGAACTGATTCCAGTGATGCTGCAGGTCTGACATTTCTTCAGCTGAGCAAGTAACAAGACACAATTTCAACAACATTCACTTAGAATGTTGTGGCCTTCATGTCCACATGTACAGAAACAGGATATTTCACAGGTGGCAAATTAAACAAATCATGTGAAAGCAAACAGTTCAAATTGTGTTAACAGGATGCATCCAAAACCACTAAATAGCCTTCTATTTGATCTTCCCTGTAACATACTGAACCAGAACTTCTTCACCAACGCTAACTTAAATAAATAAATAGCAGCAATGCTGGTTTTCACAATCATTTCAGAGTATTGTGAAATACAAACACTACAGTTATATAAACACTTTGGTGATAGCAATAAAATAGTCTTTATAAAGAAAAGCACATCTTCCTTACTCTGCACTTTCTACCATGTTACTCATTCTTCTTAGACTCCAGTTTAATGAAAGGAATTTTACTAATTGTCATGTGTGGCAGTAGCAGCTTGATGCTGCAAGGCAGAAAGGCAATTAAAGGTCACTGCCTATTAGAATACACTAGACTCATAACAGAGAGCATTTGGAAGCCAAGGAAGAAGCCCCTTAGCTCCGAGTCACTGCAGAGTCTCAACAGATCTGGACATTTCACTCAACACCTCCATCACATGGGCTTTCTAAGTTGGCCACTGTACTCAGATCCATCAGTGTTCCACCTGCCTCAGGTGGAGACTCTCTCCCAAATACACCTTCAGCAGCTGTATTCCATTCATCAGGCTACGAATTTCTGCAGCATTTTCCATTGTAAGCTCCACAATTCTTGCTGTTTATAAAGCTGCTTTATTTCTAATACCTATGCAAAGTACATGCATATTGATACACATGCTTTCTGTAAATACATCTGCAGTGATACTAGCACCTTGTCTGTCTGTTAATGACCCTTTTTGAATCAAGTCTTAATATGCATATGTATTTTTTCTATGACAATGCCTTTGTGTTTTAAATGCTCACATCATATCTAGCATGTTATGGTCAGATCTCTAGGTTACAAGTTAAATAAAATGTGATGCATAGTTACATGTACTGGGTCTGCCTGAGATGGAGTCCATTTCCCCACGGCAGCCCTCACAGCGCTGTGCTTTGCATCGGGAGCTAGAAGGGTGTTGAGAACACACCAGTGTTTTGACTACTGCTGAGCACAGCATCCAGACTGTAATGTTCCCTTCCCAATCGAAGGCAAGATTCTGGGAGGGGACACAGGTAGGCCAGCTGACCCAAACTGACCAAAGGGATATTCCATAACCCATGATGTCAGCTCAGATATAAAAGCTAAGGAAGGGAGTGGGAAGAAGCCATTTCCAATGGCTGCCTGCTAAAGCCCTGCTTCTTGAGACATGGCCAGATACTGCTGCTGATGAGAAGCTGAGAATAAACTTCTTATTTTTCACTTCACTTGTGCATGCACAAGCCTTGCTTTTGCTGCAGTAAACTGCCTTATCCCAACCCACGAGTTGTTTTCCATCTTATTCTCTTCCCCCTGCCTGGCTGAGAAGGGGAGGGATAGAATGACTGGGCGGGCGCTTGACACCCAGCCCAGGTCAACTTGTTACATTATGTACCTGAAAAACATGAATTTATCTTCCCACAGGTCACAACTGAATTACAGAATATTCTGAGTTGGAAGGGACCCACAAGGATCATCAAGTCCAACTCTTAAGGGAATGGCACAGCTGAAGTATCCCACACACAGCCAGATGTCCAGGCAAAAGATGGTATTAGTGGCTCCTTATCATTTCAAGCCATTATTGAAAGGGCCTCCAGCTTAAAGCCAAAGATCCTACTTCAGAAGTATTTCTCAAATTTTGTGCTGCTAGTCATCAATTAATCGAGTCTGAAGATGCTAACAGATAAAACTCCAAATATTCAAATCTGCCTAAACAGATGCACACTAATCTGTGGCTTGACCAACATAACTCCTCAGAAGTATTTATATCCCACTCCATTTGGGTTTCAAAGAAAAGAAGTCATGTGACAGTCATGTACATTGAGTTGAATTTCAGTCTTAATGGAGGTTTTAAAAACCTTTAAATTTGCTTTTTCATACTTATAAAAGAAGCAAGACAACACTGACAGGGAAAAAATACATATTGAAATGAGATTTTAGCCTAGTTATGATTTACTGAACCCTGAAATCTGCTCATGATTTAAAAATGTCTTTCTACTTCTGCTTTGAAAGATACACAAGTTGTACAAAGCCCAATATCTGAAGTGCAGAAATACAAGAAATTTTTATCACTCCTTTCTTTCATTCCTTTGATTTCCCCAAAGCCTGTAGTCACTGTCCTCTGTACTTTCCACATGAGAGATGCCTACAGAGATGGTGACTAATAATGTGTGGTGCCACTCTCCTACCTTTACATACACTTTATTAAAGCACACCTCATTTCAGTGATATTGATATGTGGACAATCTCAATACTAAGTAATCTTAGTATTCAGAAAGGTTATGCATTTCTTCTTCTAAAAAATACCCTGATATTGTTTAACAAATACACTGACAAATCTTCCATCTGAAATACTATTGCAGGGAGAAAACAAATTTAAGAACACCAGAGCCAAGAACAGTAAGAGCTTGCAGGCACATCTGGGGGTGGGAAGAGAACAGCCTCAAATGAAAAATGAAGTTTCTCATTGTGTTTTGAACAAGACACCCCAATTTTGTCAAGCAAGATTTAATGACACAGTGCAAAGCTACTTTCCTGGGGAGGAGATGTTTATTCTCTCCTCTTCCCCCCTTTTCTTTCAAGGGCAAACTGTTATTGCAATTGCTACAGCTCATTATAGTCATTGCTTCCTTCAGCTTGGTGCTTAGGGAGTTTGTAGTTTCTTTCTTATTTACATAAAATGAGCATTATTTTTCAAGTTAATACATTAGGTCACAGCAATTGTTGCCAGTAGAAGTAATATACACCACCCTTGAACATTGGATGTATTTGGCAAAAATAAACCTAAGTCAACCTCTATAACATAAATTGATTTAACTTTGTATGTTTCAAGGTATACATGTATTAGGATATTGTATTGGGTTTTCTGTGGCCAGGTTTTGATAGTGGGGGGGGTCTATGGGAGAGGCTTCTTTGAGCCCATGTCCAGCAGAGGCAATGCCAGCTGGCTCCAGGACACACCCACCACTGGCCAAGGCCAGGCCAACCAGGAGTGATAACACCACCTCTGTGATAACGTATCTAAGAGAAAAAAGAGTTAGGGGTAGATGAAGATGGGAGCTAGAGAAGAGCAGAGTGAGAACACGTGAACAACAGTGCAGACACCAAGGTCAGTGCAGAAGGAGGGGCAGGAGGTTCTCCAGGCACCGGAGCTGAGGTTCCTCCACAGCCCGTGGTGAGGACCATGGTGGAGCAGCTGTGCCCCTGCAGCCCATGGAGGAGCACAGGGGAGCAGAGATTCACCTGCAGCCCATGGAGGAGCCCACGCCAGAGCAGGTGGATGCTGGAAGGAGGCTGTGACCCCATGGGAGGCCCATGTTGGAGCAGGGTCCTGGCAGGGACCTGCTGAACCATGAGGAGAGGAGACCAGGCTGGAGCAGGATTTCCTGGTAGGACTTGTGGTCTGTGGGGGACCCACACTGGAGCAGCCTGTGCCTGAAGGACTGACCCTGTGGAAAAGTGACTTGTGAGGCAGCAGTTTGTGAAGAACTGTTGCCCGTGGGATGGACTCACACTGGAGCAGTTTGTGAAGGATTGTCGCCTGTGAGAGCGACTCACAGTGGAGAATTTTGTGAAGAACTGTCTCCCGTGGGAGGGACCCCACAGAAAGCAGGGGAAGGATCTCTCTGAGCAGCAGCAAAAACAACAACTGACCATAACCCTCATTCCCATCTCCTTGCACCACTAGGGGAGAGGAGGTAGAACTTGGAAGGAGGGGAATGGGGGGAAAGGTGTCTTTAAGATTTAATTTGCTTCTCATTCTTAAGCTCTGATCCTGTTAGTAATAAATTCAACTAATATCCCCCCTTGGAGTTTGTTTTCCCTGTTATGGTGATCAGTAAGCGATCTCTATGGTCCTTATCTCAACTCATGAAACCCTTTGTTATATTTTCTTTCCCCTGTCCATTGACAGGGGAAGTGAGAGAGTGGCTTTAGTGGGTCCCTGGCATCCAGCCAGGGTCAAACCACTACAGATACGTAAATAGTTTTAAAGTTTATAGAAATTAAAGACAGCCTTTTTGACACCAGAATTGACCCTGATGATGATTTCAGGAATGGTGTGACAAAAGGGTAAATGTCTTATAACTACTCAGAATAAGGATGGACATACTTTCCTCTGTGGCATTTGGTACTGGCCAGTGCCAGGAGACAGATAAAGAGAAACACAGAGTACAAGTCTACTGAGTTTGCAAGGCAACATTCTGGTAGCACGGGGGCTACAGGGGTGGCTTCTGTGAGAAAACATCAGAAGTTTCTCCTGCCTTAGAACCAATGACAGCAGGCTCCAAATACAGACCTGCCACTGGCCAAGGTTGATAACAGATTTTAAAAGAGAAAAAAAACCTCTGCAATTGCAACTGGAGAGAAGAGTCAGAATATGTGGAAGAAAGAGCTCCACAGACAAAGTCAGCAAAGAAGAAGGAAGGAGCAGAGGTTCCCCTGCAGCCTGTGGTGAAAACCATGGTGAAGCAGGGTGTCCCACTGCAGCCCATGGAGGTCCATGGTGGAGTACAGATCCACCTGCAGCCCATGGCAGACCCCGTGCTGGAACAGGTGGATGACCAAAGGAGGCTGTGATCCCATGGGAAGCCCATGATAAAGCACACTTCTGTCAAGAGTTGTGGACTTGTGGAGAGAGGAGTCCATGCTGAAGCAGGTTTGCTGGCAAGACTTGTGATCCCACACTGGAGCAGTTCATGAAAAACTGTGGTCCAGGGGAAGGACTCACATTGGAGAAATTCACAGAGAATTGGTTCCCATGGGAGGTCCCTCACACTGGCAAGAGTGTGAGGAGTCCTTCCCCTGAGGAGGAAAGAGCAGCAGAGACAACATGACAACAGCCACCATTCCCCAACCCCTGCATCACTGTGAGGATGCAAGTAGAGAATTTGAAGGTTGCCCAGGAAGACAGGAAGTTTATTTTAAGATATGGTTTTATTTCTCATTGCCCTATATTTGACTGGTAATAAATGAAATTAATTTCCCCGAGTCAAGTCTGTTTTACCCATGACAGTAATTGCAGAGTGATTGCTACGTGTCCTTTTCTTGACCCATAAGCCTTCAGTCACATTTTCTCTGCTCTGTCCAGCTGAGGGGAGTGACAGAGTGGCTTTGGTGGGTACTGGTGTCCAGCCAGGGTCAACACACCACAACATTCATGGTGGCAACTCTTGCATTCTAGTCACCTGCATTTTAGACAGAAATTTCACAACTTGCAGGAGAAGCTAGTTGCACAGGGAGATGCCAAACAGCTGTTACTTAGCTATCACCACCTCTTAATTAGTGGTTTCTTTTAGATTTCCTTGGTAACCCTATGGCACTGAGGAAGAAAAAACAAAAAACCCCAACAGGTAACTCAAACCCAAAACATAAGCCATATGTTAAAATGGTTAAAAGTGAAATACAAACTACATTTGACCAGAGAACAAATAGCCAACTACAGGCATAAAAAATTTGTGACTTTATAGTACCCTCATGACAAATCAATATCTACTGAACTTTTAAGTTCATAATTTTGCAGCCTGTCTCACTCCATACAGTGGAAAATCCAATTTCCTTCGGAGTTCCAAAGCTTGAGCTAAACGATGAACACTTTTTCCACTTCTCCTGAACCAAATGTTTTCCTTCAAAAGCTACTGGCCAGATGCTGGACTGTATTAAGGGTAAAAGTATGAACTAGCTTTTCTTAGGGTACATTTTACCTTGCTGACCACTTGTTAATATTATTTTGTCCAATGATCACAAACAAAATCAGTAGCTAGAGAGTGGCACATCACACACATCACAATGTGTTAAAAACTGCATTAACAGCTTTTAACATGTTAACTACATTAACAGTTTAAACCTTTAGAAGCAGAGAGATGCTGCCTAATAAAAATTGGCATTAAAAATCACACAGAAAGGGTCAGGGCACTTCTGCAGTCCTCCTTATACTTCTCAGCATCAAATTCTATTGTTGTCTCTCAACCAGAAACAATCTCATTTTTTTCACTGTCAACACAGTGAAGACTGCTGTCTCTGGACTATTACTGTAGCTGAGAATATCTGCCTTTTAGACAATATAAGAGCCCCCAGGAATTATTTCATTTTGTAGCACTTGACAGCTTGTTAGAAGTTCCAAACAGATGCTGTGCTACAGAAAGACAATTTTCTGGTATCAACACTTTCATTAATCATTAAGTATTACACTTATAAAATACAATATTAATAATTTAAGTTTATTTGGTTTTTTGAGAGAACAATTCCTGCCGTTTAAAATAAAGTACTACTTGCAGTACATTGCATTGACATCCATGGTCAGATGTCATATTGTTCAGATATTTATTTATTGGGATTAAAAAAAAACCTCCAGGGACAAACATATACATGGACAAAACTTAAGGGGAAAAAAAAGATAAGGAAATTTTTTGGTACTTTTTTAGATAAGTCATCATATGAAATCTGGTCTCAGATCAAGAACTTTTCCTTTTCTTCAAACAAGTAGCCATCCTCCAAAAACACAGCAGCAGAGCCCAGGTCTCCTCCAGGACACATGCAAGCACAGAAGTCAGTTGGACAGAAGGGAAAGTTACACTACTGATAATCATCCTTGGTCAGGTTTGACCATTTTTCATCCCTCATATATGCTTTGATAAGAAAGGCAACCAAAAAAATCTACAATGGATTACATGCTTGGACAAGAACACAAGGATAAAACAAGATTAAAACACATCAATACTGATTGTGAACTTTACACAGGTGGCTCAAAAACAATTATACTGTTAAAATTTTACTCAGTCTTTAAAGTGATCTTTATTTCTCTTTGAGAAGTAACTACTTCAATATCATAATATTTTTCTGCTTAGTAGGAAGCTTCTTCCTAAAGGAAGCCTAAAGGAACAATGTAATTTTCATTTCTTCTTCAAATATCTACTGTTACAAGAACCTGCCTTATGAAATAAAACTAGGATATGACCTCTTCCAAAAGCAAATGGGAGTGTTAGGGATTTAAACTAGGAGTAAATGAGAAACGATGTTACTAGTGGCCAAAAATATACCTCATTCACTATTATACACACTGGGATTAGAGATTCAGTCCCATATCCCCATGACCATACCAGAGGAGTCCACCAACAACTGTAACCTTCTCTTCAGCTCTCCTGCAATTAGCTTGCAAACAAGCATTTGCTGCTGCACAACTGGAAAGCAAGGGGCCCTGAAGCTATACAACTGTTGCTGTTCACAAATTAATTTCTAAGGCCATCCTTGAAATGTGACAAATCTTCTGCCTTCTGATGTATCTGAAGGATTATTTTTATTCTTCACCTGGTGGACAAATAAAGGATTTACCAGAGTTTACATAAGCAATGACAGGGAAAAGATACCCTGATTTTTCTAAGCAAGATAAGGCTGATAGAAGTAAATGTTCAAACACATACTCTAAGACTGAGATGGTCTCAGAGCTACTCTTAAAAGAAAGAGCAAGTTTTTATAGCTTCTCCAAACACAAAAATCATGTACATCAAAGAACTGAGTTCATGATCTCCAGATAGAAAGTGTGTCCTTCTGCTCAGTGAGGGTATGATGAAAACATTTTCAGTGGTAAGAATCTGGAGTATCTGTATCAGTATTTGTAAGCAAAATACAGAATCTCACTTTATAAAATCCTCACTGTAATGTCAGTAAAAAAGGCAATTTGTTCCCATTACTGCAATGACAAACAACACACCTGATGGTTTATGGAATGACCAGACACACAGCAGTTGCTACTTTCCTCTGCTATAAGCATAAGAAATAAGCAGTTTAAATAACAGGAGACAAAGCTCATGATCTTCTAAGTAACTTTTGTTACTTTTTTTTGTTTCTAAGTTACTTTTTCTAAGTAACTTTTGGCTATGCTAATTAACTGTTTCAAGCACTTATGTTCATAGTCTTTCCCAAAGTAGGAAGCAGTAACTTTATAAAGATCTGAATTTTCATGTCTCAGATCTACTGTATCCCTAATGTCCTATAATCGTATTAAGTCAGCAGTCCACTTGTTTCAAACAGCTCCTCTGTCTAAGCAGGTATTATCTGTTTTAGATAAAAGTATCTATGACTAAAACTAAAAAATACAAATTATTCTTCCATGAGGTAGTTTATCCCACTTCTCCCCTCCCTTCCACAGATGGCATCCATGATGCTCAGATGCACAGATTATTTTGGTCTTAAACAATAACAATAAAATAATTTGTTTCAACAGGAACTAGTAAAACAGTAAGTTAACAAACACCTTTTTTTCTTCCCTTCTCCAATTTTTTTTTTGCAGGACATCTACCTGTGCTACTATCCATTGTATAAGTATCCACAGCTAATTCCAAAAGAAATACTTTGAAATGCAACTGAGAGAAGTGGCTTAAAATCATAGTCATGAGCTTGTACAGAAAGAGCAGCTAGGGTTGTGTACATAGGCTATTTTTGCACTTACAAGTACATGAACATTAAGATTCGACCTTTTCCTTCGAAGGAAGTACTAAATGACATATTTTAACACAGANAAAAACCCCAAGGCATCACTATAACACTCACAGATTTAGTTTTCAAGTTTATAAAAATGAATTTACGATAATTTTAAGTAAAAGTGAATTAACTTTGAGCACCAGGTACTGTTTCTTTCCTTTTTCAAAGATACAGAGCTATTCCGTAGATAACACCATGTGTTANCACTAACAGAAGAATACACAGGGGTTCCATGAAGTTTCTTTAATATAATTTATGAGGATTAAGGAATAAGGATCACTTCCTTCACTATATTTTCTTATGTTCAAGAAAGCAGTAAAGAATTCCTCTAAAAGGTTCAGTAACATATGGAAGCTGCTTCTATTGATGCCTGAAATCAGAGGGGGAGACAAAAACTGCAAAATAAATTAATAATGATGAAAGAAGAAACAATACTTTAATGGGAGTTTCCAGGGTCCAGGAGAGAAGACAAGAGAGGAGATCACCTGACCTCTCTACATTTATAACCTTCGGGAGACCTCCCCCCTCATGCTACCCAACCAAAGTCCACCTTGAACTTAAGTTTCCAAGATGNCCTTTTTTTCTTCCCTTTTCCAATTTTTTTTTTTTTTTGCAGGACATCTACCTGTGCTACTATCCATTGTATAAGTATCCACAGCTAATTCCAAAAGAAATACTTTGAAATTCAACTGAGAGAAGTGGCTTAAAATCATAGTCATGAGCTTGTACAGAAAGAGCAGCTAGGGTTGTGTACATAGGCTATTTTTGCACTTACAAGTACATGAACATTAAGATTCGACCTTTTCCTTCGAAGGAAGTACTAAATGACATATTTTAACACAGAATTTAGTTCTGTACAGAGTTTTTCCTATAAGACTATTAGTAAAGAGTCAGCAGACAACATCAAGCTGCCAATATTCTTAACATACCTATCACTATTCAGGTTACAAAGTAAAGTTAAATACCTTTCACAAGTGAGATAAAACAAAAAAAAAAAAATCAACCAACATAATATTTGGACTGAAGAATTCAGCTTGGAATTTCAGGTCAGCAAAACTAAGAGAAAACACTAACAGAAGAATACACAGGGGTTCCATGAAGTTTCTTTAATATAATTTATGAGGATTAAGGAANACTCACAGATTTAGTTTTCAAGTTTATAAAAATGAATTTACGATAATTTTAAGTAAAAGTGAATTAACTTTGAGCACCAGGTACTGTTTCTTTCCTTTTTCAAAGATACAGAGCTATTCCGTAGATAACACCATGTGTTAATGTGATATTAAATATATCTCAAAATAAAGGGGTGTTACAAAGTATTAATGCATTCCAAGAACATATGCCAACAGGATTGTACGTCAGTATGAAAATAAAAATATTATTATTAAGATAAATCCTTGTTCTCATTGCAGCCATCTGCTGTTAGAGGAGCCATGAAAAATTCTGTTTGTAACTGTTCAAACTCTGATAGTTTTGTAAATCTACCACCCTTCCTTTCAGCAACTAAAGCTGTCCTTCAACAGAGAACACTCTTGCACTGGAAAGTTTAGGATAAGCGAAGTCTTGCCCAGGGTTTTTCACAGGTTTCCTGCAGGTTTCCATGTGACATCACAAACATATCTGTTCCACAGGAACCCCCTCTGCAAATAAAATTGCCGTGTGTTGCACACCAAGGTGGGGCATGTCTGTGTTAATTTCTGTCACATACTGAGCTTTTTGAAAGTCATTAGACAATCATGAAACATTGGTTTGCTAATTAAGCATAAAACTTCCCAACATTATCAGCTAACTATTTTGTAATAGCATTGACAAACTCAACTTTATCTTCATAGGTAAAAGGATTCTCAAGCAAATAGGCACCTCCCATTGGAGCAGTATGGCAGTACCTACCAACAGAAATAAACCAAGCAAAAGTATTTTCCACTCCTTGCCCTCCTCCAACACCTTTTCAGCTTCTAATTTATAGAAGCAGAAAACATACCTGGCTTTTAATGTGCTTTACAGAAGCCACATACATCTAGCAAAGATTCAACCCTTGTGCCTCCTACAAACTTCGATTTTATGACTCGTCTCCAGCTTTCCAGAGGAAAGCAAGTTCCTACTTGGGCAACATACAGCTAGTGATACCTTTTACATGTTCACAAGTGAAACAAAGATTTAGCCTGAAAATTCATCAAGCTTAAAGCAGTGATTAAACCTACACAAACACAGATGCAAGTCTAATAGGAAATTAGTGAAGAACAGCAGCGCTGTATTCTGGTTTACAAGTATAAGATCCATGCAAGTCTGTTAAGATAGATTTCAAAACATTGGTTTACATACAGGACTGTAAGAACTGCACAGTTCAGAACATCCAGCCTTCTACAACTGCAAGCAAATATGCAAATTACCATGCATGTAAGGCCTACAACATCCTACGTGTCCTATGTGCTCTAAAATACTAATCTAATGCCTACAGGTTTAAGAAATCAAGAATATATATATATACACACACACACAAAGTTAAAATGTAGCACAAGCAGCTAGTCAGGAAGTCGAAATGCATTATCAATGTCCCTACAACAAAAGAGAAATTGCTAAGTATTCAGAATGCACTGAAACTGTATTTACATACTATTAGAGAAGATAAAATGCCACAAGTGCCACGACTGGAAACATGATTAGGGATAGAATTTTCTCCTAATGATAAATCTCACAATTAGTGAACACTCAGGCAAAAACCTGACTAGCAATACAAGAAATTTTTCAACATCACCAATAAAAATGTCAGCTTTGCCAAAGTCCTCTCTTTGGTTGCAGCCAACAGAGAGCATTTCAGAACGAGACACAAACTACAGAGTCCAATGGGGGAGTCCCCATTCTGACCCAGTGGGTGGTCAGTGGAAACCCCAAAGCCTAAGACTGAAGGGAACCCAAACACAGTATAAGCCAACAAATGGTATTTCGAAGTAGTTATGAACAATTACCCTTATCACAGCAGAATAAAAGGTTTCATTGGCAAAATTTCAGGTTTATCTATTCCATTTCCTTGATACATCCTTCAATTCTTTTAGTCACACAATTAAGCACAATGTACTATCCCAAAAGGGAACTAAAGTGCTGCCTCTTTGCCTGCTATACTATGGTCCTCTCCCATTCTCCACTGAGTGATTCTTCATAGCAAGTAGCTTCTTACACAGCTGCTTTGATCATGTTCCCATTAGGCTAAAACAGGTTCCACATCAATTTAATCCCTGCTTTCCTATAGTAAGGGCAATATATCCACGTTAGAAGGAAGACTGACTTACAGTTAGTGGGTAGGCTCAGGAAGAGTTCTAGGAAGAATCCAAATCTCCTCTTCTTTTACAGAAGTGAAAGTATGAGCAATTCCATTAGGCAAGATGTGACAAGCTCACGTGAGTCTTGTGTCAGATCTGAAAAACAGACAAAAAAAAAAATCAGATGATAAATAAAACTTCATGATGCATTGTCCTTCCATACTTGGAAAGCATGAGGAAGATAAGAAGTACAATATATGAATATCTGATAAATTTTCTGCCTTGTTTTTTGTGCATTTCCTGACCCCAAATATTTCCCTAAAATACAGCATCCAGAGCTGATATCTTTTTCTGACAGATGTCTTAGAAGTTCAGATTAGCCAAATTCTCCTATATAACTAAGCAACTTGAGTTTCAGTCTACCACACTAACAAAGCAATGCATTTTGTAACAGAAACCTTTCTTGCCCCAAGGATCCAGAACTCTACACAAATTTGTAACTCTGCTGCGGCTGTGGGGAAGCCACCCAAACATCTTGTCAGTACAAAAGGAAGAAGAATCCTGCATAGAAATATATGCCAGGGGTACTACTCTTTGGCAAACTTGCATCATTATTCAGCTGTTGCCTTGAAGCAACCAACAGAGTTTTGACATTTAGTCAAATGTACTTTTTCTGAAGACAATCCGATTTTACAGTTTTAGCAGCTTGTAGGACTTCTCTATACAACATGAACACTACCAAACAGGGGTTTCTTATGACAAGGTTTAATGTGCTTAATTTGAGCTAAAAAGGAACAATGGTTTAACCTACCTTTATACTCACAGAATGTATAGATATTCATTTGAATTACTAGATGTGAATTACTATTGCATTGAGTCAGTTCCCATATGAGCTTGATGGTAACCTTTCCAAAAATCTGAAATCAATCAACACCAGACAAACCAGGCCTGGGCACCATGAGTTTATAAAAACTAGTACATCATCAAGCTTTCTCTGATGCTTTCCTAATCTTTCTTGACCCCCAATATAAGAAACATATTATTGTGATAATAATTTTGAGTCTAGATTACTGTTACAATTTTTTTTCTTAGCTATTATATCTACATACTGTCATAGACTACAGCTTTATTTCAGCAATGAAATAAAATTCTTCTCCATTTCTCATATTGACATTACTATTCTTATTCAATATTATTCTTAGTATTAGCATATTTTCCAAAGAAAAAGGAAAACCTTTTCCATGTTTTCAACTCAGTGATTTTTGAGCAATACTTTTGCCTTCACCTATTGGTTGTCTACATTAAATTTCTCCTAATTTCACATTTACACTCAATTTCTTGGTTCTTATATTTGTAACATTCCTAAACATGCCACCATCCCCAGCTGGTTTGGAGTCTAAATCTGTGATTCAATTTTAGGATTATTTAGCACATGAACTTGTGCATTTTTAATAGTCTGACTATTAAGGGTGGAAGTTTTTTAAACTAAAGTAAGGAAGAACACTTGATGTGTTAACTTTGATATTTTAGCTTAATCTAAGGTTCTTTCATCATTTGTACTGCCTTCTAAGATTAGAGTCCTAAAATAGCTATTAATATAAGAGCCTATTGACATTTTAGCCTGTGGGAGCATGCAGTGGGCAGAGGCAGCTGAAATAATAACATATTTGAGTGATGAACCAGCTTTATGATTTTATTACTCAGACTTTCCCAAACTTATGGCTGGCATTTTCTCCAGTAACTCAAAAATTAAAGCTGTTCTACATTTGAAACCTCCAACCAATCACATTGAAAAACTTCTCAGGGTTAAGGCAACAGATTAACCTTATACAAAGCCTTTGGGAAAAAAAAAAAAAGCTGGATCTGAAAAATGTTTTTAGTTCTTTGTGCTATTTGCATAAGCAACATAAGAGAGAGTAAAAAAATAATTTGACATAGCTTACAAGTAATTATGTTACTTATTAGGAGTATATTACATATCATATTGAAGTAACAGGGACCCTAGAAGAACTCTAAGGGAAAATGACAGATATAAGGAAACACAACTTAAGCATTCTCACTGGGCACATCGGGCCATCAGCTGTTCTGTGCTAACTTCCAAAACAAACAGCAGCCTAATAAATGTCCCCAAAACCCCAAGAACAACTGAGCTTTCAACACAACCCACAAGGTCAGACCTCATGCAACAACTCCATGGGTCAAGGGACAGTAGAGGGGACCTGCCACTTCCACCATTTCAATCTCAAAGTCTTTATTTAGCTATGAGTTACCCAAAACAACATCTAGAATTTTCCACTTTATTATGCAGCCCCCTCTGACAGAGTTTGCCATTGTCTTCATAACCGCAGTATTCATGAAGTCCATGCCACCCAAGACAAGCTGAATGCAGGAGCCTTAAGTCTGAGTGATGTTTCTAAAGGTATCTGAGAAGTCCATCAGGGAGCGGAGGCTTCTATCAACCACTCAGGCAACCCCCAAAAAGACAGCTTATGATTTTGTTGTTCCACAATCTTTCCACGTTTTTGCACAGATAGCAAGTTTCCTCCTTCCAAATTGATATTTTCCCCACAATTAGCTGGTTCAAAAAAAAGTCCCAAGTTCCCCAAACCACTGTGATCTAGTCTGACCAGTGAGCACTGAGAAGCACTCACGTGATTTTGTTTGAGTACTTTGCACTACAGGTACACATTTTCTAAAATCATTCGGGAAATCCAGATCAGCTTAACTGCACAGGTGCTTAATTTTAACTTTTTTTTTTGTGTCTGTGTAATGAAAAAGTAATCTGCATTTCTACAGCTTACTCTCAAATGTTAAGCATTAGAAGAATTCTAGAACCTGATGCACTGGAACAGGAGGATAAATTGAACAATAAACATATCTCACAGTGGGTGACTACAGCTCATTTGAGCATCATAGAGGGATGTTCATTTAATGCAGAACTGAGAAAATTAATTACTTGGTACCCAAGGAAAAAGAAGAATGGACATGCAATAATTGACCTTTTAACAACCCTACAGCAATTAATTAGGCTGCTTTGTAATGTATTGGTCCTAAAGAAGTTATAAATTTCTAATTATTTCTGGAAGAGCCTATCAAGAGCATAATAAAGACCTAGTCTGGCAATACAGTGCAATTTGGTATGTCTGCATCAAGCAGAACTGGGCCCCCAAGAAGGAACCAGCCAATTCTCTCCCTTCTCAAAGTCAGCTGTTTTTATCCACAGAAACGTCTCCTAAAACAAGTCGCAACACAACTACAGAGCGAAATGAGAGTGAAAAATTAATCAAATTAATAACTAAGGAGGAAAAAACCAAACATTTTGCAATGTTTGCAGAGTCATTTCACTGTATAAACATGCTGCAGGAATACAGATGATGAAAAGAGCAAATCGGGTAGCTGACATCAGGAAGGTAGGGTAGAGCAGAACTACCCCTTTTGAAAGCAACACAGGATTATGGTGTTTTACACTGAAAAAGGAACTAGGAACAAAGAGGTAGGGAACAGTAGGAAAGCAAGTAACTTGTCCAAAACAACATGCAACAGACACACCTTCTAAAAAGTAGAGTTTAATGAATGTAAGCAAAAACTAACAGTAATGCCAATCCCAACTGAAATCAAACATTAAAAAGTCTTACAGTGTGCATGATGTATAAGCTAGTCTCAAGTGCCATTATACAGTGCTGGCTTTAATTGCTCCAAGCTAAATATAGCTTTCAGATTTTAATAGCTCCCTCTCAGCTTTTCTGTCTTTCAAGGAGGGAAAAATCTTTGTTAGAAAAAGCACACAGGCATACACAGTGGCATATTACCACAACAAAGCAGGAAGCAAACCATTAAGATGATTACATTAGTCTCCAATACTCACTCAGAATCCCTGTTTCTCAAGACACCAATTCCTTCTCTATTCCACTACTTTGGTTCCAGTTACAGCAGGTGAGGAAAGCATGCACACCTGTTCCTTTCCAAACTAAGCCATTTTGTTGTTCTTTTTTTGTTGTTCTACAGCAGACTGTAAATCTCGCTTGTCCCATGCTTTCAGTCAAGACATTGCCTTTACCAGCAAGCTGTCCTGGTACCCACGTGTGTCTTCCTATGCCACCTAGATAGGCACCACAGGGCAGGAAGAAGAGGAGCAAGTCTGCACACACACGCAGCCTGACCCTTCCCTGCAGCCATTGTATTGGCATGACATCCACACAGAGTGGTCCAAAACCTGCCATGGCAGCAGAGACTGCAGTGCTCTGATAAAGACATGAAACAAGTTCTCTCTTCTGCCTTCTTACATCAAATAAGGATCTAAAAAAAATTAAGGAAGAGTTCTATGTAGCAGGCTTCATTTTCCCTCTGTGAGCTGATAATGGATTTCAGGCAGAAAATTTGGCTGACAACTAGAAATGTGTTCTACAGATTCAGCATTTCTGTTCACCTTCATTTTAGAGGTCATTATATAATTAAAGCACCACAATCTTTCTACAATTCATGGAGTCAAATTAAAAGAAAAAGAGCCACTGCTGCAATGACAAGTCTTTCCACTTTCCCTCAGGCCATAACTCCAAATTCTCTTCCCTCCCTGCCAACCCATCATCTGGAACTCTACCTATTTTCTCTATGGTTTCATTCATCCTCTTCTCCTTTACCAAGCCGAACTCTTAAAAATTAAGAGGTATGATTGTCTTCATCCCTGTCTTTGGTGAGTGGGGAAGAGAATAATAATGCTACTTATGAAAAAGAAAATACTTATATGAATAACCAAATACCACATTACACAGCCCATCTCTTCAGCTGTAAGACTCCAGGTCTGTGTTGGAGCTGTGCATGCACTACAGGAGGACCAACTTGAGGGCTGCCAAGAAGTACCTACTACACTGAACAAGACCAAAGGTAGCACATCACAGCTTTGTCCTCTGACCTACCACTCCTGTGGTGCAGACCAGGTCGGAAAAAACAGGTTAAAGAAACTATGTCTGTTTGTTGAGTGGTTTTAAAGCGAGTCTCCTGACATGTATGTTCTGCATTAGAACATCTGTACTCCGTCGCTAGCTGAGCTGCCGCAGAACAGAAAGGCTCCCTACTGCCAGTGCAGGCACAGACTTCATTTACCAGCTTCTGACAAAGCACAAAATCACAACAGTCATTGCAATTAAGATTTTTCTTCCTGAAGGAACAGACCAAAGTGTGGATAAAGAGCATCAAAGACAGGGATAAGTAATGGAGGCACTTTGTATACTAGATTTGTTACTCTTACAGAAGGCATTTTTATTTTAAAATTCTGCCAATCACAACAGACTATTTAGCACAGATGAGTGATTAAAAAATCACCCAAAAATGTACAAAACATCATGCATGTATCATGGATAAATAATCTTGCAGCTATGTGTTAACTGTCACGAATCAGAGCTGAGTGCCCCAGAACTCCGAGGGGCAATTCCGAGTTGAGCTGACAGAGGCAGGGCTGGCAGCCTGACAGCTGGGGCTGCACAAGTCTCCAGCACCAAACAACTTCTCAGCCTCTCCCCACATCTAAAACCAGCGTGTAAGGTGCAGTGAGTAGAGACATACCACATGCTGCTTTTTAAGAAATCAGCAGAAAAACCCACACAAGCAAAAGGATCAAAAAACAGTGCAGATCGGCCAAAGCAACCTCGGTATTAGTCTGGGAAAGCAAGCATGCAGCTACAGTGGACAGTCACATATAGCTATGAAATCTGGATCTGAGGATCAGCAGGAAAGAAAAGATACAAGAAAAACATGATTTGCTTTCTTACCACCCATAATACTGGAGAGATTTTGCTCTCTTCTCCAAAATTACAACACCTATGTAAGTATAAACTCCTTCCCATGTTAGAGTCACATTTATACACAGAAACCCACAAAAAAAAGAAGAATTATCAGCCTCAGGTAAGGACAATTGAGGCCTAACTGTTCACAAAACTGTCATGGAAGCACTAGTTCAAAAGCAATTACACTAAAACAACAAGATCCATCAGAGTAAATATTTAACACCCACTAGAATAAATAAATGCCATCCTGCAGAAGCTGCAACTTAATCATAGTAATTTTATTCAGAGAAATTTTCCTGCATAAAAAAAAACAAATAGATGTGGCAAGTAATTATATCTACAAATTCCAGAATCTATTTGTTTACCAGATGTTTTTCTCCACATCTGGTGACCTGCAAATTTGCCTTGGCTGTATCAATAGCCACTGAAAAACTGTGGCAACAGCTACTACTACTGTATGTGTGACTTTACGGGGAAAGAAAACTTACATAAAAGTATTTTCAGTTAAATATGCATATTCTCTTAAATGCAACTTGAGGGTATTTTATGTTTATAAAACAGATGAAGTCATATTGAAGTGAATGCTTTCACAGTGTCATCAAATGATTCACGTATATTGGCTTTCCCCTTCTCCTTTGCATTTCACATATTTCCTTGCTGATTTCAAACTACATTCTATCTGGGTGTTCAAGGTTACTAAGAACAGAAGGCAGAGGGACAGGATCTAGAGGTTATTTATATGGCAGAATTTCAAACAATTGATTCAGCTATATCTCAAGTGAGTTGATAAAGAGGCATTAAAATAATGAGGAGAGAGAAAGATGGGTGAAACACTACAGTATTCAGAGTTACTCAGCAGGCCTCTCCTGCCCAAGGACTCTCAATTCTGACACAAGGACACTGACCAGAGCCAAGGTGACACACGGAAGGAGGGATTTACAGATGAAAGTGAGAAGGGAAAGTTGTTGAACACCCAGGCAATCTCCACATCTCACCTTCCTGCACAAGCAAAGGAAAGTGAGAATTCGACCAAGAAGGACTCTTATCTCTGATCGTTTGATAAAGGCCTGAAAGTCCTAACACAGATGAAAACAGGGTTCAGGCAGACAAGAAGTCTGCCCTGGTAAACGAGCATGACCAGATAAAACATTCTAACGTATTTGTGTACTTACAAAAATAAAAAAGACCTCCAGTACAAAACTAATATTCTTGAATTAAATACAAAACTAAATATCACAAGGACAGCAGGATCTTAGTGGCTAAAACACATATTGAAATGCTCACGCTATTCAGAAGAGGCAGTAGAAGTTGGGATTGTACATATCTACACCACTCACAATTGTGATAGATTTAAAAAAGATAAAAAACCCCAAACAAACAAAACCCACAAAAAACTCCAAACCAAACAAATCAAACACACATCACTGCAAAAAAATCCACGACAAAACCAAAACACAACTAAAAGCACAGCCCTGCTCAGAGTCTGTAGTAAATTCAAAGAAACCAGCCTTGGTACACTTTATTTTATTAGAATGAAAAATATCACAGTAAGTTGGGCATTACAGGAGATAAACTTCACTTGAATCAGAGAAGTTAAAATAGTCAGGTAGATTGAGGACTTCAGACTCTCTAAACTGAAAATACTGAGCTGCTGGTTCATTAAATGTGCAGAAACAAATCTGGAAATGCCTCATGTGATGCAGTGCAACAGTAGATAACTTGAAAGATGAAACAGGCCAAACTAAATAAATAGCTTTCCAACACCTCCAAAAAGGCAGGGAAAAAGTTGATTAAAGAAGTAGCACCTTGTACATTAAAGTACAGGAAGAAAGTTATAGCTGTCAAAAAATTTGATTTAAAAGATAGTAAGAACAAAATTCTGCAACAACTCATAGAAACTACATGAAGTTGTAATCTGGAAGTGAAAATTTCTTAGTAAAGAAACAAAGAAAGGATGTCTACCATGAAACAGACCTGGAAACTACCAAAACCACCATGGAATCAAAAGTAACAGCTTCCTGAGCATATATGGAAAAGACCAGATGAAACCACTACAGATTTCTGCAAGAAAAGGCAGATTAAATAGTACATACAGTTGGAAATAAAAGTTCCATGCATTCTCAAGTTATTATGCCTACTTCACCTCTAGCCAACAGAAACATTTAAAAATTTTAATCTATACTTCTAAAGCAGACAAAAAAAAATAATAATGGGAGATATTACATCATGGCAGGAGAGCAAACAGAATACCTGCCTTCAGAATTGAAGATGAGGGGAGAAAAATAAAAAGAAATCAGCCCTACAACAATCAGTAACACACAGTCCATAGTAACAGTAACTTTTTACAAAACAAAATTAAAAACAGAGAGAAGAAATCTTAGATTTTTTCTGGACCTGACAACAGCTGCATTAAAAAAAAAAGCTGGTAATGATCTTATTTGGTAGAAGAATTGCAAAGTGACTAAGTAACTGGCCACAGAAGACCATAAAAAATTGTAAGGCTGGTCACAGATCACCAGAAGAGGTTGCCAAGAATTATCTCAGAGCTAGTTTTATTCAAGTCCTACTAACGGCAAGGGAATTGAGGTGTCTAGTAAAAGTTGCTACTGACAAAAAGTATAAGAGGCACCT
Source organism: Calyptomena viridis (assembly GCA_013390005.1). Lineage (NCBI taxonomy): Eukaryota > Metazoa > Chordata > Aves > Passeriformes > Eurylaimidae > Calyptomena > Calyptomena viridis. The sequence goes on along the minus strand of WEIV01027542.1, from coordinate 89,217 downwards.
CTGATGCATCAAACAACTGGAACACCAGGCAAGAGGAACCATATGAACAGAAGCAGTGACTGAGAATGCAGTTCATCAGCCCTGAAGGCAAGGTCAGGACCCAAGGAGGAAGACAAGCAGAAGTTCTGATATGACAATTGGAAGTGAACAACGAGAGGAAGGTACTTACATGCATGGAGTGAATGTCTGATCAACTCATCACCAAATCAATGAAGGTATGAAAAGAGAAAAAAGCTACTCTTGACATGAACTAAGGCATTTCCTACATATCTGTATAGCAAAGCATCAAAGTCACTGTGCAAAGCACTGCCAGCATCTAATCTGATCAGGAAACAAAGAATAGCACCTAAGACACATATGAGATTAATGTAAGTTTACACAAGGAAAACTGACAGCAGAATATGGTCTTGAAATGAGTATCATGAGCATATCTAGTCACTCAGATCACAAGATTCCCTGCACCTCTTCAAGTCTCCTAACATGACTGGGAAAGAGAGAGTTTCCCAGATACGAACAGAGCAAAAGGTTAACTGCTTTACAAAGGTTTACATGAAATGCAGGTGCTCTTATAAATACCAAGAGAAAATATCAGTTTTATTTAGATGTATAAATTGGTTGTGGATACATTTAGTCAGAATTCTGGAATACAGTTTTCATCCAATTAGGGAAACTTAGAAATAATTTGTTAACGGGACACAGCCCTGACTACTTTAAGACGATGCTTGGCCACTTTACCAAAGGGAATATACAAATGCATTGTCTGCTACAAATACTGAACATGAATATCTGGGAACTATCTTCCAGTCCTGTGATGTGTCAGTACAGCCACTTTCAGCAAGGAAGTCCTTTTATACCACTTGCCAATGTTATTAGAGCTGATTTAATCTGGGTTGCAAACTGACCTTGCCTTAATACTCTTAAGTTTCCACTAATAAAAAGAAATTACTTCAGCTTTACTCATTTACATGTATTTCTTTTGTCAAAAAAGTTTTAATGTGCTTTTGTGGTTTTCTTTTTAAGGAATATAATTTTAAGTAGTAGCAGACCAAGGAAATGGTACTTGTAAGAATCTATGTTTAAACTACTAGACATAGGTAGCTTCAACCATGTCAAATCCGAAAATTAAATTTGTGGATATTTTCTTCTTGATTTGATGTCAAATTCTTGCCTTTCCAAAGACAACAACTACAGTTTCCAGAGTTCTGAGACTGAGACAGAGAAATAAGTGCTTTAGAATCTCAGTGTAAGGAGGATGCAGGAGATCAGAACAATTCCCTTCTTCAAAGTTGATCTGAGCACAAATCTAACTCATCTATGCCTTGTAATTCTTGTTTGCACTCCTCTTAGATTTCACAAAGCATTTTTGCATGCAAATGTTTCAGTGGCATTCACAGACTGAGCAAAACAGTTTCATAAGATTACTTGGCTGTATTTACTCAAAACACCCTCCAGATTTTTAATGGCCAAAAAAGCCCAAAAAGAAATAAAAACGCAGTTTGGTCAACCAGAATAAGAAGAGGATTACATATTAATGTACATAACTTTAGGAGGGAAAAAAAACAAACCTGTTTTCCTGCCCTTCATCCTTAGTTGCCTCAACAAATATCACCCTTCCCCTCAGCTGTAAGTGCATTACATTACACTAATGGAGAAGATACTATTTTATCAACAAATTAATGCACAACAGATACACAGCCTACACCTTCTCTCTTCTTAAGTAACCCACCACAAGGTGGATCAAGTAGCAATGCCTTTGCAGACTGTTGAACAGAGAAATTAGGAATGAAAATCTCTCAAGAATTCTAGTTCTGCAAGATGTGAGTGCTGGGAGACAGGCCATAGTGAGAAAAGCATCACATCTTTCCACCAGTCAAGAGAAACTTTTTTTCTTAGTTTAGAGCATAGAATTCACTTAGCAGCAAGCAAAGATGATACTTTTGTAGAAGGGCTCTGGAGACTGAACTACTATTCAAGAGTTTAATCTGAGAAAGCCAGAGGGAAAACGACTCTCATCCTGCACTGAATAGAGGGTGTGTTTATGCTAACCATGCATTCTAGTCATATTAAAGTAAATAATGCAAACTCTCTTGACAAAGAACGTTTAGTAGTTCAAAGTGAACTGTCATGTCTGGAATGTCAAGACACAAATGGCATCCACAGTTAGGAAAACACTGATGTTTTCGAATGCTGAATCATGCCTCAGAAACCAAGACTTCCAAAGCTTCTTCGAGTAGGAAGCAGTTACCACCACAGACAAGCCCCACAAACCCTTCCCAAAGTGAGAACACTCAGTCACTTGATGACACAGATACAGCCACTGTTCTACCACTGAATTACTATGAAATTATGAAATCACTTGTTTAAAAACAAAGATGGCTGACGATACAGGCAGAAATAAATGGGAAGTTGCATTTTCCCTGCTCATCTTACCAAACTAATCAACTAGGACTAAAAGCAAATTATTAAACTTTTCTGGTGAAAATTATTACTTTGCATGCATTGAAAAATACCCAATGGCTTCCCACTACTTGAAATTTCATCTTTTAAAATGTAGTATTTTGACCTGTAAGGGATCTTCAGTATACTAACAATTGCATGCATGACACAGCAGAAGAAAGTGACATGCAATAAAGGAAAAAAAATAATTTACAAGTCACCCTTATCAAATACACCACTTTGTCAAAGCCTGACATTGTTTACAAAAGAAGAAAAAGGAAAAAAGGTAATGAAACAAACAGCAATTCTCATCGGCCAAAACGATATCCTAGCAATGGCTCTCCTGATGATTTTCAAGTGCAAGTGTTGATCCTGCTGAACTTCAAGAAGTACAATACAGTATTGTACATAGGAAATAAGCTGTAAAATTGTGTGCACGTGTGTGAAGACTATGATTCAGTCATCCTGTGCAAAATTCTAACCTCTCATCTACAAATCTGAAATGAAGTTTCAGATTCTGTTCAGTGAATGAAAAAACATGACTTCAGCAGAGCATTTGTATACTTATTGTCAAAAATAGAATGCTAAAAAGGATTGTTTCAACAAAACAAACTGGAAAAACAAACCGGATAAGAGCTAAAAGGTAAGTTCTTACTTTATCCACAATAGCCGTTCCCTACCTCAGCAAGTTCTCCTTCCTCAACAATTTGATACTCTTTAAGCACTGCGAGATTTTAAATGAGTCTTAGTTTTATAAGGTTTATTAAGTTATCATCATGATTTTGAGTGCTTCTGGTTTTAATGTCTTTCAGTTGAAATAGGTGGATTTGAAAGACAGTAAAAATATTGCAAATTAACTCAGTGATATGGCTCTAACAAAAAACAGGAAAGAATGAATGTTTTTTATACTTCCTGCGGTATATATATAGTATATACATACACTTTCAGCAGGTGTAGCAATAATGTAAGAGCTATGAATTGTTACTTCCTAGCTAGGCCACTCAGTAACAAATAGCAGTACCATTCAGTTAAGGAAGACAAGAATCAATCATAATACCTTGGCTTAACATTTTTGGCACATAAATTTTAGACTTCGTTTCTTTTAGATCTGTTTTTTTGGAATGAAAAGTTAAGGATAACATGGCAAAACATCCCCTCAAACCCAGTCCAGGAATCTAAACCCAGCTGGCTGCCTTCTCAGCTTAGAAGTGGTACAGATTCCGCACATGAGGGTCCAAGAGAGTTCGTTGTCAATCATTTTATTCAGTAAACTGTATTTGTTGATACTAGTAAGTGTAGACCTACTGAATTCACATGTTAAACTTTCTTGTCAAGTCATGACAAAGTCCTGTACACCAACTCCTAAACTCTTTCCCTTCCATTGTTTAACCTTAATGAAAAAACAAACAAGAAACATTAACTCTTCTTTCCTAACATGGTGTTACTGGAGTTCAATAACAGCATTCGATAGAGCCTAAAGTCTTCTCTCTTCATATGCATTCTGCTGTTATTTGACTGCAGTATCAGCAAATAGTGATACAAACCCCTGCTAGTTCTAGGTCTCTTCTTTCTAGAAGTCAAATTTTCTCAGAGAGACACTACCAGTCCTCCACAGGAAGCCTACTCCAACAATGGTTGCACCCTGTTGTATGAAGGATGACCTCCATCCCAACCAAGAGGTTGCTTATTGGCCCAGGCAAGGCCAGAAAAAAACACCCAGACTCTGACTGGCGTTTCAAAAATAATTTATAGATCTAAGAATTTGAAGAGCAGAGTTGCACTACGCTAAGCTTCAAAATAGTAAAGTCATCACAGAATGGTTGAAGTTGAATGAGGTTGAAAGGGATCTCTAGAGGACATGTGGTCCAACTCACCCTGCTCAAGCAGGTTCACCAAGAACAGGTTACCCAGGATGATGTCCTGACAGCTTTAGAATATCTCCAAGGAGGGAGGCTCCACAACACGTTTGGGCAACCTATGCCAGTACTCAATCACCTTCCCAACAAAGAAAATACTTCCTGGTGTTCAGAGGGAAACTCCTGTGTTTCAATGCCCATCACCTCTGGTCCTGTCACCTATAGTAACAAATGACAAACCATTATCAGAATGTCATCTTTCAAGGAAACTAAACATGGCTGTTCCAAGTGATTCAGCTAACCCTACTTAACAGTAACAGCACATAAGATGGACTTCTGAGAAGTTTCCAGGGTAGACCATAAATCCTTATTAATCATTCTTAATAGCAAAAAAAAAAAGTTAGGGAGAAGTCTTTTCCTCAGGCAGAGTCTTAACATCTTTAGCTATTTTTTTTTTGTTTCTTTATCCTAATATTGCTTATCGAAAAAGCAAACATCTGCAATCTTTTAGCAATTATGCCAGCTCCAAATAGTCTGGCATGCTAGGTGGCCTATTTCTTTTGAGGTGGTGAAATCATTGTTAAAAAAATGGGCTAACAAGTTCTTACAATATCTGTTACCTAAATGGCTGCATAGTTCCCAAGAACCGAGCGCTCACATGCCTCTAAGCTGTACAAATGCAGATACATCCAATTTCAGGGGGAAAACCCACACAGCTATTGAACTGTAGAAAAGGTATCTCTCAGCAAGTACCAGCCTGCCTTCCTTTGGGCAAGCAGCAAAGTATCAGGAAGTGAAGCTGAGAAAGCCACCACAAACTCCTAACCACAGTCATCTTAACAAACTAGTAGACTCAGTAGCCCATATCCATTGTGAGCTTCATTTGCTCCCAAGTACACAGACAGCAATCACTTGCATGTCTTCATGATCACTGTTGTTACTGCTGATTTACACCTTGTTATTTTAAATCATTCAAGCAGTACCACAGATTACCAGACACTTGCTGTTTCTTTTTTTAAGGTATATGAGACTGCCAGTGACTGAATCACACTCATAGTGAAACTTCCCCCCTCCCCCTCATTATTAGTTGCACTTAAATTCACAGTTTATGCTGTCAAAGCTTTGCCTAGGACATCTCAGCACTTATATTTGTCATAAGCAAGAGATATAAAATGAATGATTCTATAGCTTCTTACTCCTTCAGAATACAATATTTTATAAGACTATTAAACAAGCTTCTTTTCTAGCAGTACAGTTACAGCCAATGTAGTCTCAGGTGCCAGTATGAGCAAGATGTGTTCCACATTGTAATCAGGGGAGATTCTGTGGTTCTGCCTCACAGCCTGAGGTAGCACCAGAAACCTTTTGACAATAAAACTTATGAAGACTGGTTTCAAAGTCGTACATTGTCACTGTAGATAGGACAGAAAAAGTTCTGTAAAAATAAGAATTGTACATTTTGCTTTGGCAACTATGAGTATGAAGTAACTCTATCCCTCCTCAAGGCTGTTTTTCTAGGCACACTGACAAAGCGATTGTATCAGAGAAGAGGGAGACACTGCAACAAAATGTTTTTAACATGTGTGGCTGGCAAGATGGAAGAAAGGAGTACCAGAGACCTATATCCTACTCTGCTCACATGAAAACTTGAAGGGCAGGACTTAACCTTCTGCAACAAGCAGAATTAATAATGACACAGATGGGCTTGTGCACTGAGAAGGATAAAGTCTCCTGCACACATGGTTCTTTTGCTGATTGACAAGCTGTTCAGAAATTGTCTTTTCAGTGGTTTCATCTACTTTCGGGGCAGACAAAAGTAAGACAAATAGAGTACACCCACACAGCTGTTCTTTATTGGAACCATTAAGACCAGGAGCTTCATTCATTTTCACCAGCAACTACATGAAAGTGGAACAGACTAAAGTCAGCATGGTAAAAATGCATACACTGTGACTAGGAAAATCTCCAGAATCACGAGAAAAAGTGGTGTCAGATAAGAGAAGTGACCTAAAAATGACCTAAGCAACTGGCACAACAGACAAAAGATTACACTTGTGATAACAGACTCTTTGCAGTATCATCACGCTCAATAGTAACAGTCGTCTGCAATTAAGATGAGAGCAGAGTGTGGCTGCATTCAGTAAGGGAAACATTGCAGCATTCTACCCTGAAAACATTCATTAGAGCATACACCAAATGGCCAGAAAGCCCAATACTTCTTTTTTTTTCCCCTAATGATAACAAAAGAAGTCATTACTGAAACTCAACAGATATCACTAAACTAAACATGGAACGGCTACAAACACTGTTCAAAACACAGATGAACTTCTCACCCTTACTATTTTTTACTGTTACTGTCTTCATTCTAAGAGCAGCAATTAAATACAAGTGCTGCATGACAACTGTAGCACGACATATTACCATATTTTTTTAGGTTTCAGTTCAACCAACACACAGGCAAAATGTGAAGCTATCACTTAAAGAGGTGCCATTATGGAAAGATGAATCAAACGAAAAATCTTTTTAATTCTCAATCCATACATTACGTTGGAAGGCAGAAGAAAGGAAGATTTGTTTGCACACTCATGTTAACGTAAGTGCCAAAGAAAATTTTCAGAAGGAAATAATTACGTGTTGACATGGCAGCAGCTGTGTTTGCCAACATAAATATGATTCAGGCATCAAAAGCCCACAACTTAAAGACTAGAAAGGAAATGTTCGGTTCAAGTACTTGTCATTTAACGAATGGACTTGAAAGTGGGAAATCTACAAACAGATATATACACACCTCATGTTTGGACAAGGAATACAGAGCTTACCTAATATGTTATTCAATGACTTCAAAGGAAGAATTCTCAAATTCAGACTCAATTGTTACAAAATCAAAAAGCAGTGTACAGAAGCACATAAAGCATCATATCTGCAGCCTTCCTTCTTTGACTTACCAGATGCTATTAGGCAGCCACTATCTTTATGTCAGGCTGTGTCACAGCCAGATATACAATTATTTAGTTTAGAGATATCTCTAAGAGCTACACACATAGCAATTCTTAATGTACTACTTCAGCTTAGGACTTAGAGGTCAGTGAAAGTCAGTTCTCTCGCTTTCTTATTCCTCCCTCCTGTTGCACATAACAGAGATTCTTGTCAAGTATGCTTATCAGTATGTATTTTCCACAGAAAACAATTCAAGAGGCACGTCTAGAATAGCCTTCATCCAAGCGAATCCTTAGCAAACAGCAAACAGGCATTGCAAAAACTGCTCAGCATCTGCCACACTGAAAGCGGCTCAACTGTCTCCCTTTACTTTTGTGGTTAACATCACGGAGTGCCCAGACACTGAAATAGGATTAAGCCCTGCTGTGCTCAGTGCTACACATCAACACGTGACTTCTACCCTAAGGAGCTTGCACTGAGTCAGTGCTGTTCTGGCACACCAGGCAGGCAGGGCAGCACAGGCTGAGCTGCAATGGCTGAATACATTTCTCAGTTTCAGCTGGCACGCTTAGAGTCCTCTCTGATTTTACTAATGTACCAGGTACCAGAACTGCCACTGAATTTGTATTTTAGAAAAACAAAACCCCTCCAACAAACCAAACAAAAAAACCAACAGCCCAAACAGCTCTGATCATTTAACAATTATCTCAGTTGGGACAGATATAGAAAGAAAATCAGAAAGAATTTGTTCATGTTTTGTTTGCTTCCCTGGCTGGCTGAGGCTGTCCTCAACTCTATTTTTAAATGTTTCAAGCAACTTGCAACAACATGCCGTAAGTTCCACGGTGACAGAGCTCCAAAACTACAACTCCAACACTATGTTCATTCATGCAATAACTTCATATATAATAGAATCTATTTCTAAACGTATGCACTATGTGAAAGCCACAAGCATCTTCAAGAACTTTGTATGAGCAACAAGCTAAAACAGATTGAAAGGAGAAAGAGCTACAGATATCCTGCCTCCCAGGGTCAGACCCACAGCTGTGCTTTTCTTAGCTATTAGGCCTTCAACTTTATGTAGACTGTCATACTCATTAGCATCAACACCCACATCACTTGACCTTGAAGGCAGGCAGATAACTTCGCTCTAAGGTACACAGAAATTAACATGCAGGATGTACAGTTTATGTTAGCAGAATAAGGACAAGTACCCACAACAGGACAGAATGTTACATATACAAAACCTCCTTGTCCTTCCGATAAATGAGAAATTAAAGCAATGAAATATGTATTACGAGGCACAATATTCTAGGAGTTAGCCCAAGTGACAGCTGCAGGAGCCTAAAAACAGCGTCTGTCTCCCAAAATACAATGCTCTAACATGAGATTAATGCAGAAGGCAGACATATAAATCCAGCATCTCAAAGAGCAGAGCAGGGTAAATTTGGTAACATATTAGTGCCTATGTGGAGAGTTGTTTGTCAGATGTCACAATATCTGCATCCTATTATCTGAAACTCGATACAGGAAAAAGCAATTAGAATCTCCTAGAAGTTTCTTTGGCTACAGTAGTAGTGGTATCACAGTACCTACCCCCAACCCTTTATCAGGAAAACTTTGTGACTTCGGCAAGTCAAATCTTAACATAACTGAAGTGAGATTGCATTCAATAACATCAAAATATGCTGATACAAATACTATCCTGCTTCTGACATAAAAGCACTCCATGACTGCACAGTCACATACTCATTCTGCTGCCTTGCTTATCACTGCACGGTTTTGAAACACACCTTACAGCAAATCAAATTTAAACCTAAAACATCTTAGCACTTTACATATGAATTCACTTTCCAATAGCTACAAAATGAAAACTCAGTTTTACAGTTAGAAACCATAAGATCTGGGAAATGCCCTGTTTGACTCTACTTTCTCCACAGTATGTAACAAGACCTAGAGAATGCAACAAATGAAGAAATGGCCATTAGGCTGACACACATCTGTTTATAATAGATGTGGTTTGAACAAGACCCAATTCTTTACAACTATGTGCACACACCTACTTAAAAAAAAGAAATAAGGTTATGTATAAAATACACAATACTTACATTTGCAACAGTGAATGAGCTAGCCACACAGTGTTGCAACAAGCTGAGCCTTACCATCATTTCCTGTCCTTAGTGAACACACTACTAATTTCAGCACAACCACAGTTGTGCAGTGCACACACACAGAACATCTCCAATACCTTTAAGTCCCCTCCCACCTTTCCTGCATGCTAATGCAGACACTACACAAAACGATAAAAGAGAGGACATAAATGGGCATAATGTAATGTGTGGGGAAGGCAACATAAGAGTAAAGAGAGAGAATGAAGACTTGTGAATGCCATTGCTTTGAAAATGGACAGGAGCCACAGTGCAAAACTAGTTAGCTTAATCTACTGGGAGTACAGACTTGGGAGTATTATTTAAAGGTATTTTTTTAAATGTTTTCAGTAATAAAAAACAAAGCTCATGGAAATTAAAACTGTTGTTACCCATGGCTTTACAGAAAATGTTCACAAAAACACATACTTTAAATAACCAAACCAGACTTACAAGCTCTGTTGAAATTAAGTAGTGTGAAACACTCTGAACTTTACGAATGAAACACTCTGAACTCTATGATTAATCGATGAAAGTCTAGGGATGAAGCAACTGTTCCCTGTGTCTCTTCTCAAGAAAACAGAAAGAACACTGTTACCATCATTAGAGGCCTAGGACAAAAACGTAAAGCAGAAAAATCACCTTATATTTATTAAATGCCCTTTTCTCTAGCCATTCCAGATATTCTCCTAGTAAAAATAAAACAGTTTCAGTGAAGAGTACTTCACAGTCACTGAACGGTACGCCAAAGAGTTTTCAAGGAATGTTTAAAAAGCTCATATTGGCTAATAGGTGCTTAAATAGAAATTAAATCAACCTGGAAACTGAAGCTGGACTTAATTAACCTATTTTCTTTAAGATGCAGGCAAGAAATAAAAATAACAGTGGTGGCTTTTTCATTTATTTATTTAATTTTACAATAGCACAGAGAACCACAGAACCAGAGAGTGACGGTTCTGCCCAAGATTTCTGAAGTTCCATGTCACAGCCAGGCGGCTGCCGGGCGATTCCCCAAAGCCCGCAGCAGGAGCGGAGAGCTGCTCCAGCCCCCGGGGACGGGCACCGCTCTCCCGGGCAGCGGCTGTCACGGCCACCTGGAATTCGCTCCATCTCGGTGCCACACGGGGCACCAGGAGACAAGTAACTCTCTCAGCAGCATCCTCCCGGAGCAGGGAAAAGTGTGTAAGTTGGGTGCTGCTCCGGAACAGCCGCACGGGGCTGTGACAGCGCGGCCGGGGACCCCGAGGGCCGCAGGAGGCGGCTGGAAGGGGCTCGGCGGGATAAGCGGGAGAAGGCGGTGCGCCGGCAGCAGCCCGNGGGCGGGGGAAGGGGTGTTTCCATGACGTCACGAGCGGCGCCCGCGGACAGGTGGGGAGCGGTCCCCGAGGGGACGCGGGGACAGGAGCCCCGGGCTAAGCCGGAGCTGAGTCCGCGAGCCGGCCTTAAGCAGCTGGGGCAGGGCAGGCGCTAATCCCGCAGCTTCCCTGCGGGAGCCGAGGGAGCGATGGCTCCCTGAGCCGCCTTGTCCCGAGGGAGCGGCTTCCCGCGCTCTGGGGGAGAAGTGCGAGCAGGCGCCAGCAGAGAGGGCTTGTCGGGGGATCGCCGCACCCACAGCAGCCCGGGGGCATCGATTCCCGCTCACAAGGAACGCTTCCCGCGCCTGTCCTTGCCCGCTGCCTCGGGAAGAGCTCCATGGGAGAGGACCACCCCTTCCCCCGCTCCCCCCGCCCCGTACCGGCATCCTAAAATTAGCGTGTTCCTCTGCGCCTAAGATTTAAAAAGAAACAATTTGAATGACTAATTAGATACAAGCCGTTAGAAGTGAGCTGGGCGGCTTCCACGAGCCTCGGATATGTGTGCNGGGCGTGGGGCGGCGCGGCCGGCGCCCCCGAGGGCCGCAGGAGGCGGCTGGAAGGGGCTCGGCGGGATAAGCGGGAGAAGGCGGTGCGCCGGCAGCAGCCCGGGCCGGCAGCTCTGGCCGCCCTCGCTGCCGGTCGGGAGACAAAGGTGTTTTCTGTGCGCTAAAACGCCACTTTTCTCGCACGCCGAGTTCGCCGGNCCGAGGGAGCGATGGCTCCCTGAGCCGCCTTGTCCCGAGGGAGCGGCTTCCCGCGCTCTGGGGGAGAAGTGCGAGCAGGCGCCAGCAGAGAGGGCTTGTCGGGGGATCGCCGCACCCACAGCAGCCCGGGGGCATCGATTCCCGCTCACAAGGAACGCTTCCCGCGCCTGTCCTTGCCCGCTGCCTCGGGAAGAGCTCCATGGGAGAGGACCACCCCTTCCCCCGCTCCCCCCGCCCCGTACCGGCATCCTAAAATTAGCGTGTTCCTCTGCGCCTAAGATTTAAAAAGAAACAATTTGAATGACTAATTAGATACGAGCCGTTAGAAGTGAGCTGGGCGGCTTCCACGAGCCTCGGATATGTGTGCTAAATCTTCCAGAAATTGTTACTGCTTGCGAGGATGTAGACGGGATGCGACCTGGCACACCATTCACACCGTTGTTATTTACAAAGTGCGATTTAATCCACACTTGGGAGAAAGGGAGCGGGGCGGGAAGAACAACCCTGGTTTCTTTACTCAGTCTCATGTGCCCAAAACTGATCAGCTGCTTTTCGGTTCCATTCAGAACTCGGTGCTTTTCTCTGCTGGAGGGAAACAGAAACACTTTTCTTCACACATACATTACAGCATTAAAAAAGAGCAGACGCATTTGGAAAAGCAAGATCGAGTGACATCCCAAAAGGTAAGGAGGGTATTCACGGATGAGAACTTGTGGTAGCATAACCCAGGAGTAGTGTAGTACCCTGAACCTTGAATGAAACCTTGTAAGGGCTTGAGAGACACCTCACAGTATCACTTTTATTAACAACACTATCCAGTGGAGGCTTCCCAAACCATAGGCATGAGTGACCCAACACACTGAAAGCTGCCTTCAGAGTCTGCCTTACAATGTTACTACCGTGGAATGGGCTTCTGTTGCCTCTCCTGCTGACTGTAGCCATATAGCCTGATGATAGCTTAAGGAGATGCTGCCTACACGGTGAAAACTCAAGCAACAACATGGTCAGCATCAGCCATCAAAGTCAATGAAAAGCAACAGAAGCAGTATTAGTTTTCATTATATTGTTTAACGTAGCTCCAAGTTGGTGCTGTATTCAGGCACTGTTCGAGGGTATGTATCAGCTTGCGAACAATTGAATTTTAACAATAGCATATGCCAATTCCTTAGGTTTTATAAAAGTTTGGTTTTATAAATCCAGGTTTTAGGACAAAATTAGCACTTGCTGTCATTTTCCAGAGCACAATTGTTGAACTAAAGGCCCAAACAGCCTGCAGCAGCAAATCAGTTAAGAAAAAATTAGACAACTGGAATATGTTGATGGTGCACCTTTATAGTGATCACATGGTGTAATAGCACACGTAAGGAAACAGCATGTTTCCTATTCATGTGCGGCCAATTCCAGCTTCCACTGAAAACAAACTCTGACCACCTCTTGATTTAGAAAGTAACTAGGTGTCTCCCTGAAGATGTACAGTCTCCAGGCTCTGCAACAAGAAAGGATACAAGCAATGCAAAAATAAAATTATCTTCAAGACCAAAATCTCCGTCTTGAGTCTTGCTATATAAACATTGCCCTATTTGTGGTTCCTGAAATATTTAGGACCTTTACTGTTCCTGTGTAAAAAACCATAGATTAAGCACATCTCTAGTTTGTATGAAATTATTTCACTGGAGTTACATCAGGAAGGAGTTTGATCTTTTTATGGATCTAGGGCTTTGTTTCCTTTCCTTTTGTTCTTCTCTTCTGTTGAATAGAAACAATGAAAAAATATTGAAGTGCTCTCTTTTCCTGGGATAAAGAAAAGTTTATAAATAAATTAATAATAGGCCTTTTGGAATAAGATAATTCTTTCTGGTAGAAAAGCAACACGGAGAAATAGTGACAGTTCATTAACTGAGACAGCAAAATACAGGGTGGTTGTACACATCAAGGGAAATGTATGGGCAGAAAGCCTTTGTGTGAATATAGATTGCTGGTTTTCCTTCTTAATAGATCCATCAACACAAACTCGTCCGGTTTATAATCGTAGAAGGAAGGTGATTAGGGTATTCCTCAGCACCATGCACTTAACCTTCAATTTATCCTTGCTCTTTGGGTTTTCTGTTCTAATTGACGGAGCCTCATGACACTGTAATCTTTTCAGAGCTAAGAGGAACTCCATTCCGCATAATCCAACAGGTATTTTTTTTAAATTCAGTTTCCCTTTGATCTATTATAATTCAGAATTATATTACATGGTCTGAATTAAAACTCTACCACTATGTGTGTCCTTTTAGCCTGCTCTTTCCTGTGGTTTTGTAAAGACACTTCACAATAATGTTTCCAGTGGTGCAATAAAAGGGATTGTCTTTTGATTTCTACCTTAATTTTTTTTATCCTTTAATTATTAGGTGAAAATAATTACTGCATCCCTATTGAACATGCAATGATGTTTCATGTTTAAGCAATCTTAGTCTCACAAGTAAGCAAGCTTCCATACCATGTATATGGACCAGAAAGAGAAAGGTTTTTTTGTAAGACACAAGTTATGTCCTGTGGTTTGAGCTGAACAACTGACAAATAAGACTTGTGAAGAGCTTCTACATTTACAGCAGATGGATATATTTGTCAGTATCCTTGTGGCTGAGAAGGTGTGAGCAGCAGGAGAGTTGTGCACATTGCAAAGTTATTGGATTCATCTATCTTTCTCTTTTGATGACTCTGCACGTATATCTTCAGTCCTGGGCAGGAGTTATCTGTCTCGAAATTCAGAAACATCTTTCCTCGTGTACAAAAATAAATCTGTTCCTGGTACCTTTCCTCTTTTCACTAGCCCTCCCCATCATGTAATTTCTGTCCTTATGCCAGTACCTTTGATTTTATTCTCCGTCATTGCTGAGAAACCTCTATCCCACTGACAGTGCTTTGACAAACATTGCTGTTGCTCTATTGCACCTACTGGCTGGTGTTATGGAAGCTACTGGCACTACCTTTCCTGTGTCTTTCTTGCAGGTACTTCTAAATGCTTGCCTATCTCCCTAGGCTGCCCAGGCCTCTTTTCATTTTACCGTAGTTACTGGGTTTTCTTCCATGACTTGTCTGGCTTCCCAATTAGCCTTGTAAAATTCCCTTTGGAGCCCTTCTGGACGACTCTGAGATAAAAGCATATCATATGTGCTGCAAAATTCATTAATTGTTGCAATACTTTCAGCAGTCTTAATTGTGCCCTTCATTTGTGTGGTGGTCAGAGCTCTATAGCTGTGGTGGAAAGCAGATTTGCTGTCACAGAACCCTTTACCCTTCTCCTTACAAGCTGCTAAACTGTTTACTTATTCAGATAAGGGCAGAGAGCAAGCCTGAATGCTTACAGTCTTTCCGTGTTGGCAAAGCAGATGTGTGGCCAGAACATGGGAAGGTGAAAAACTGAAAACAAATGAATATTTGCACACAGAATGAGAGTCCCTGTGCTGAATAGTCCAAAGAAGTTCAGTCTAGCCCAAAATTTACAAAGCTGGAGTAGAAGGAACTGGGCATCAAACATTAAAAAGATGCACATATTTACTGTGGCTGCCATGACCATGCATAGTGTATACCTGCTGCATAACATGATATAACATGTAACATGATGTGATAACATGATAGCTTTACAGCCTTTTTCCACAACACTGCTGATCCATTCCAGAAGGTGCCAGTGCACACCAAAGAAATAGAGAAGGCATGCAACATACATTGCTTAAAAAAGACCCAAAAGCCAAAAATGCAGACTGGAGAACCCTGTGTTTTGTGCATGTGTGTATTTGTGCATTACCTGCCACAGTAAGACTGTGAACTTCTAAATCACTGAATTCCAAATAGTAACATTCATGACTAATACTAAGAGTACTTTTCTTCCTGTTGATTTGAGTTTTATTTGTGTATTTTACTTAGCTCCAAGGAAACTGGGAAGGCCCAGCTGTATTTGGTCTGGCTCCTGGGCTTACTGCATTTAAGGGCCAACTCCTTAATGTCAAGTGGTCACTATGTGGTGAATGAGCAAATTTAACATCCAGACCTCTAGAGAAACAGGGAATTAAGAATCACTAAGATTCTTAAGCTTCACACAGACTATGACAATTTTCAAGCAGTAACTTTAACACTGTCTTGGAAATGAGAGGCAACTTGGAGATTTTCAAGAGAAAGTTATTCTGATTTTTTTTTTTTATTAGTAGCATCTTCCTTTAAGAAGAAAAGCTAAACTGGCAGTTGAAGATTCTAGATTTCTCAGTCTTGTGCTGGTTTCATAAATACCAGATGCTGTTTTATAACATTTATCCTCCTCCCCCTCATTGGTGACTATTACTCATTCATCCAAGTGTTCTGGGATTTTAGTATTTATCCAGAATGCAGTCGGATGGGAAAAAAAAAAGGCAGAAGGTATTAGAGTATATGGAGTTTTACTGTATTCAGAAAGCATGTTTACAGGTATGTGATACAGGTCTCTGCAGAATCTGACATCCAGATTCAGCTGGCAGAGAACAATACAGCTACTAGGCAACAGTGTAGTTCAGTGCACTGTGGGCCACATCATCTCACCCTATTGATGCAGGCCTGGTTATTTGGATTGTTAGTGAGGGGTTCTATCTGGAACAGGAGAGACAAAAAACCTCCCATGGAGCACAAAGGATTAGCAGAAATACTCCACACCTACTGGTCCTTTAGCATTCTGAAGTCTTAATGCAGATAGAAGACTTAATATATTGTCCATTGCAACCAAAGTTTCTGTTTACTTCACTGGCCTCTGGATGAGGCCCAGGCACACCTCTTGTGTTTGCTTTTTCTCCTTAACTATTGCACACAGCATGGAGCACTTCAAATACAGAGGTTAGGGCCCTGCTTGCCTTTTCTTGAAGGATCTGCATACATATTCTTTAATCTTTGATGGCTGTCATGTCTTCTGCAGTGCCAGTAGGATCCCCATTTCTCTTATTAGGACTAGCTTTGCTATTCGTTTCCTTGGAATACATACAACAGGTGAAAATGTGGAAACACTAATGCACAAAACCTGCTGATGTCAAGTTATTTCATTCTTTTGGGACCATGAACATGGTAAGAAAAGACACTGAATTTATATCTGGAAGGCCATGGCATAGATGCCTTTGCATTTCACTTCAAAGTAAAAATAAATTATGATGTTCAAACCTTGTAAATTGGACCTACAAGGTACATTTCCTGCCAGCATGAACAAAGTTTTCCATTGTGTAAACTCCTTGAAGTTGTTAGTACTTCATTTGAGTGCATGTGATACTTAGCAAGCGTCAATAATGGCAGTAACAAGCATGACCCTGACAATGTGTGCATGTCCAGCTGCAAATTTGTTAGCAAAGAGTTATTCCTGACTGGCATCAGAATGAAAGAACAGAGAATCAACTCTCCTCATACTCACTTGAAAGTCAGGCTTCTGGCCTCCAACCAAAGAGCTGTTCTAGAGCCTCCCTGCTCCAGTGATCAGACAGTCTCCTAGTTCTGCAACTGGGCATAGTTACATCCAGTTTGTGCCTATTGATGCTTTACACCCTGTCGTAGTTTAACCACAGCCAGCAACCAAGTACCGTGCAACTGCTTGCTCACTGCCCTACTAGTGGGAGTGGGGAGAGAATCAGAGGGGTAAAAGAAAACTCATGCGTTGAGATAAAGACAGTTTAATAGAGAAAGCAAAAGCTGTGCACACAAGCAAACCAAACAAGCTACTAATTCACTGTTCCACAGGGGCAGGCAGGTGTTCAGTCATCACCAGGGGAGCAAGGCCCCGTCACATGTAATTGTTACTTGGGAACTTAAACTCCAAATGTCCCCATCTTTCTCCTTCTTCCACGCACTTTATATACTGAGCATGATGTCATATGGTATGGAATATCCCTTTTGGTCATTTGGAGTCACCTGTTCCATCTGTGCCTCCTCCCAGCTTCCCATGCATTCTCAGCCTCCTCGCCAGTGTTACAGTATGAAACACAGAAAAGCCCTTGGCTCTGTGTAAGCCCTGCTCAGCAACAAAAACATCTCTATATCATCAACCCTGTGTTCAGTCCAAAACCAAAAGACAGCCCCAGTCTATCTACTGTGAAGAAAATTAACTCTACCCTAGCCAAAACCAGCACACATCCCAAGACTTGCACCTCAGTACCCGGGTGTACTGATGTAGCAGATCCATCCACTGCCACAGCTGTTAGGTACATGTACTCAAGTAAGAATTTCACCAGAGGACAGTAGAAAGTTTGTCTGTTGCTGCTGTGAATTAACTGCTAATTTTGCATCACGAGATTTCCAATAGGAAAACTGTTCATTCTGACTGCCAAGTTGCACTTAGCTGGGGGAAAAACTAAGCTGGGTGGGTTGACTTCTGCTGAGGTACAGTAGTAGGGTCTCCTCTTTCTGTACTGCAGCCATTAGTGGCATGGCCTGGGTTTTAAAACTGTTCAGATGCCTACCAGTAAGCTTATTTCCAATTTTCAGTGCTGCCAGCAGACCTTATTTGACAGAAAAATACGTCTTCCCAGACATCATAACCCTGGCTCAACACAAAACAAGTCAGTAAATCCAGACAGATATTTTTTTTTTTTTACCAGAGGCCAGCAATGGTTCCAGGCAGAAAGGACATCCAAGAAATGAAATCTTCTGCTTTATTTGAAGTAGCTTTACTGTTCCAGGCGGCAGCATCAGATCACATCTAAAGCTGTTGAAATCAATGGAGAAATCATCCTTTAAGTTCAACAAGTTTTGTGTCAGATGCCTCACCTAATGTACCAAAATATTGAGGGGCTATGATTTGCCTTTGCATCTCAAGATATTGATAAGAATATAGGCAGCTGTTGGAAGACAACAACCTCCAACTGTGCCCCATGATAATTGAGACAAAACAGGCCACCCAGTCTATTGCTCAATGCATCCTTTCATCCACACTGTTTTTCTAAGGGTTTACTGCTGAGAAATGGGTCTCTGTGGTTAAGAAAGTTTTGACAATGATAAAGCAATGAGAGCCTTCAATTGACAGCAAAGGTGATTGCTGAGAAAGAGAAAAACAAAGGTGTTTATGGTATTAGTGCCACAGTTTGACATGACCAGCTGTCAAAGTAAAGTAGAAGAAAAGCAGACCTCCCACACAGCCCACCTTGGGCAAACACAAATACAGAGGTCACTAGCAAAAGACATGAAAGGAAGTTTACTCAGGTATAGCCAGTTCATCACAGCCACCTCAATCCAGTTGCTGATCAGGCAAGTAGCCACTTAGTACAAATTCAATTAACAGTGCCCTCAGCCATGACAGAGATGTGCACCTGCCTTTCCATTCTTCTGCCTCCACAAGAGATGTAGAAAAGGGATATCAATACAAGGTTTTAAAGCCAGCCACTTCTAAAATCTCATTTTGAGTAGAAATAAACAGAGATTTACTAGCTGTTAAGATTTTTATTTTAATAAGCTGCTATTTTTAAATGGAATTAGAAAAAACCCAAAACCAAATAAAAACAAACCCATTGAAAATTCAGCAAATATTATACCAAAAATGTCGACATCATTGGTCTGTACACATTTGAAACAATCAAGAGTGAACAAGTATAGTTTTTAATCTTTAAAAACAGAAAGTCCTTCATTCATAACTGAAGAAGAAAAATATTTGACATAGAGCTGTTTATACACATTTAGCACCCTCCCAGAGCTGGGTACTGGGGCTAGTCCTGTTTAATATCTTTATTAATGACCTGGATGAGGAGATCAACTACCCCCTCAGTCAGTTTGCAGACTNAGGTTCTGTGGAGAAGGGCAACAAAGCTGGTGAAGGGTCTGGAGCACAAGTCATATGAGGAGCAGCTGATGAAGCTGGGATCGTTTAGCCTGGAGAAAAGGAGGCTCAGGGATGACCTTATCACCCTCTACAACTACCTGAAAGGAAAATAGACAGGTGGGACTTGGCCTCGTCTCCTGAGTAACAAAGTATATGATGAGATGGAACAGCCTCAGGTTGTGCCAGGGAGGGTTTAGATTGGATACTAGGAAAATTTGTCCACCAAAAGGGTTGTGAGGCTTTGGAACAGGCTGCTTAGGGAAGTGGAGGAATCACTATCCCTGGAGGTATTTAAAAAACATGTAGATGTGGCACATTGGGACATGTTTTAGAGGTGGACCTGGCAATGCTGGGTTAATGGTGAATCTTAAAGGTCTTCTCCAACCTAAAGATTCTATGATTATCACAGTTGTTAGTACAATGCAGTGGCAGGAAAAAACTACCTACGTGGAATTCAGGATTATCTTGGCTTTTACAATAGCAGTGACAGACATGTCCCAGAGACATCTTTGAAAGGATGAAATTAAACATAGCTGGGAGCAGGTGATATAAGAATGTCTAGTGAGAACTAAAGTAAGAAGCAGCTGAATTCAAAAAATCCATCCCACAAAATGAAAAATGGCCTTCGAATTAAATGGGCTGTTTATCTGACCTCAAAGAGCTAAGCCAATGTGTTATGGCAAACATTTACTTTGCAAGGAGAAAATGAAAAAACACACTATTCACTCTTAAAAATGGAACTCATGTTGATTTGAGGAACCATACAGGTTGTGGAGTTTTAGCTCAGCAGTGAGGTAAAGAATTATATGTGTATTTCTAAGGCAGCTGAGGGACTATTGTAGGCTAGAAGCAAAATCATAACAATAGGGGGAGAAAAACAAGCAAATATGCCTCCCATGCACTGGCTTTGATAGGCCAAAATGAAATCACTTACGAATGGTGGGAAAAGCATTTATTTTCTAAGATATAAACTACTAAGATAAAATACTGGCTAATTAAGGACAAGGAGATGAAATTGATTCAGAGCTTTGAAATGCTGTCAATAGTGTCTTTTTCAAAGAGGCTGTAAAGGAACTTTAGAATCAGAAGTGAAAGGTAAAGTCATATCATGAGTTAAAAACTAGCTGAGGGAGAGACTACAAAGAGCTAGAATAAATTACTGCCTCTTAAAATGGAAAAAGGTTAATAGCAGGATGCCCCAAGGACCCTGGCTGGAGCCACAGTTCTGTATATTATTCAGAGTCTGGAAGGATGAATGGTCTGGTAGTAGAATTTGCTTGTGATACAGATTATTTGGGTTTGGCACAGTCTGGGAGGATTATGAAGAATACCAGATGGATCTAATAAAGCTACTGCAAACGTTTGGAAGCAATATAATTGTAGATGAAATACCAACTGTTATGGTTTAACTCCAGCAGCAACTAAGTACCACATTGCTACTCATGCACTCCCCCAACTCAGTGGGATGGGGAGGAGAATTGGGTAAAACCTGTGGTTTGAGTTAATAACAGTTTCATAACTGGAATAAAGTCAAGTATACTACTACTACTACTAAGAGTAATGGAAAGGGAGGTAACAAAAAGAGAGAGATAAATAAACCTCAGGGGAAAAAAACCCCAGTGATGCACAATACAGTTGCTCACCATGCACTGAATGATGCCCAGCCCATCCCTGCACAGAGGTTCCTCCTCCCAGCCAATTCCCCCCAAGTTCACATACTGAGCATGATGTTCTGTGGTTTGGAATATCCCTTTGGCTAGTTTGAATCAGCTATCCTGGCTGCACTGCTTCCCCCCAGCTTGTTGTGCACTTCCTCACTGGCAGAGCATGGAAAACTGGAAAGTCCTTGGTTTAGAGTAAACACTCTTAGCAACAACTAAACATCAGTGTGTTATCAATATTGCTCTCATATTTAATCCAAAACACAGCACTGCACCAGCTACTAGGAGGAAAATAACCCTGTCCCAGCTGAAATCAGGACACCAACAGGGAAAGTTCAAGGTAAGGAATGTAGGCTGTTGCATATTTGTGTGCAGTGGACTCCGATCAAATTGCAACCTCCAAGGACAGCTCTAAGCACAACTGGCAAGAAGACCATTAAAAAAACACCAGCAAAACTGCCAGTGTGGCTGCTGTCATCTCAAGACAAATTGCAAATATGAACTGATTAGCCAAGTGGGTTCAGCAAGAAAACACACAAAATTGTACAGGGCCATATTCAAATAAGTGAAGTAAAAGTGAACTGGAGCACTTGGAAAAGATACATGAGAACCAGTTCCCCTTGCTCCCTGTGAGGGAAGTCTATATCTTATGGGGGAATACCACAGGGCTACCACAGCACAAGCTGTGCCAGAGGATGTGGGTTGAGGGGTTACATTCACTTGTAGAAAAAAAAAAGAATGAATCCCTGACTTCGGCAGTGATTAAACTATTCCCAAGAAGATGTGGTGCTTTAATGCCTTTACCTATCTAGTGTGTTTAATTAGCTATATCCCCCCAAAAAACTTGATTCCTTTCAGCTATACATATATATTTATGTATATTTTATATACATAAAATGCTTTAGACAGGAGGTTAGGGCTCCCACTTCATGTTTACTCTCTGAAGAAGGAAGAGTAGATTTGGAGGGTAAGACTATATTTTCCTCTACTTTTCTTCTAAGCAAAGTCTTTCACTGAGGCTGAATGGAATATTTGTGTCAAATGAACCAGTGTTGTCATGATTTATTTTGACAAGAAGAGAATAGACTGTAGTCTTGATTGTAACCAATTTTTGTTTAAATTGTCCAGTTTAGCTGTCAATTCAATTTGCAGTGCTCAAGATGCAAGCGCATGTTGTCAGCTCATCCAAGACATCTGCTGAGTGCTCAGCAATTGTCAAGAAGTGAGCAAAGTATTAACATTTGTAAGAAGAAAATGAAAGGTAATAAACAAAACAATATGATACCATACAGCGTTCTTCTGGTCTTCACTTTGTCAGTTAATAATAGGCTGCATCAGAGCCCTTGAAACTTAAAGGCATTTTTCAAAGACATCCCACATTGCTTTCTTGTGTGGCTTTTTGCATTTCCACTCCCTCATTTAATCTGCCTCTTTTTTCTTTCATTCCTTCACAGACTCACATGTACCTTAAGTGTAGGCCCAAACATTCCCTCTAATATTTTTTCCTTTTTTTTTCTTCTCACCTCTTCAGGTGGCTATCCTACCACTTCTGTATGTATTTGAGATTGAGAATAACTTGAATTTGAAAAGCACCTTTTTTTTTTTCCTAAAAATGTCTGTGCTTTCAATTCTTAAATTTTCCCACTGAAAAGAAAATGATCCAGACATAACCAGCTGACACTTTCACAAATCATGACTGTCATCATAAAAGGTCCCTAATGTCAATATGAGTTGTATATTCAGTATCCACTTCCAAAAAGAGTAAAAGGAAGGAAAGTAACACAATGTGTTGGGGGAAGAATGGAATGTGCTGCTTGGGCTTCTGAGAACCCAAGCAGCTCAGGGAGGAAGTGCCTGGAAAGGTGACTGTGTTTTTATTCAGCAGATGTAGGCTGAATGGCAATGACAGAGGGCTTCAAACTGCCATCTGAAAAGATCTGAGTCATTCGGGTGAGATTTCTGAATATAAATGGAAGAAAAAAATTCAGAGTAATAAACTTCAGAGGGAAAGAGAAGACACTATTACATGGGCAATAGAACTGATGAGGTTTGATCTCCTACAGATTTGTTTCCCTATATGTTTCCTACAAAGCTCCACTCAATAACCATCAATTCCCCCTCATCTTTCCAAGCTTAACACGTCCCTCAGCTCTCCTACAATATTCTCACCTCACCCCTGGTCCTCTAATTAGCAGGCAAAGAGGCCAGATGTGCTGTAGTTTAATTCAAGCTCTACACCTGTTCAATTAGTAGCACAGGCTAACGAGTCAGCCTGTCCTCACCCAAAAGGGTAACGGCTATTTCCTCCTTTTTGTGCAACACAGAGGAAATAATAGGCTTTTCCTACCTAACCACAGGTTTTTTACACAATTTACAGGAACTTGGCAAATTTGCCAAATCTGCCTGAAACCAGTCTGAGGTTCATAGTTATTAGAGCTACATTGATAGGTAGGTGAACAAACAACTTGGCTGAGCAGGCATCGCTTCCTTAAGAAAACAGACTAAAAATAGTTTTCCATTGTGAATGCCCAACACTCTGGAGTCTCTTCTCACAATGAATAGACTTAAATAATTTCAGCCATTTTAAATGAAGCCTAGCTATCTGATCCAGATGAAGTAACTTTGTAAATGGAAATTAGCTCCCAGAAATACAAAAGAAGAAAAAGGCAAAAGTCTCTAATAAAATCTGGGTTGAAGCACTTCAAGTATGGAGGAGGCTTTTGGTAAAATAACAACATTCTAGCCACCAGATCCAGGCACTCTCATCTGTTTTAGCTTGTATGAAGTAGGCAAGTGGGCTTTAGTTTATATTAATCCATCTAAACCCAAAATAATTACAGTTTCCTCCTAGTCAGCTGGTGGAGAATTAATTAGGTGGCATGGTAACTCTGCTCTTAGTGTGGAGGTGTCCACATGGGTTCCACAGGAGCCAGACTGAATCTGGAAGAAATATACCCATGCTCCCAGGCAGATACACTCTAGGACTCACTGGGTTGAGCTTATGCTAGTTTGGACAACACTGTTGGACAAACTGCAGGTTGCTATTTGCATATGTTGATGTCAAGTTTTACCAGTGTTTTTATTAACTTTGCTATTGTCTCGTCTAACAGCCTAACACCTGCCTGCCCTAGGTGAAAAAATTGCTTGAATTGTGAAAGCTACGAGGACAGATAGTTGTGTATTGAGGAGAATGTCTGAAGCTGAACTCCTGAATTGTCAAACTCAGCCTAGAAACCTGCTACTTACTGACTGCAACTGGTACAGGCTGGTTGTACATTTTGGTAACACCTGGACTCAACAAAAGTAGCACATCCTGAATCCTGCAATTAATGAAGAGACATGAGACAGAGCCATCAATTACAAGGCTGATCATATGCATGTGCTTCACACTATTGAGACTGGGGAAAATATCGTCCTTGAATTCTGGAAAGAAGGTGATGAAACAAAGGGTTCCCAAAAAGAAAAAGACGGCCTGCAAAAAGAAAGGTGTAGATCTTGGGTAGAGGAAGGGTCCTGAAAGTGGAGGAAGATCCTAGAGACCTGTGTGTTGGTGAATGCCAGTTGTTGGCCTTCCTGGATGAACAGTGATGTTCCTGCTGAGAAGGGAAGTTGAGACTTAATAGACATAACACAGGGGTGTTGGCAAGAGTGAGTGAGTGTGTGAAATAATTAAGAAGTGTAAAAGTTGTGATCTTGTTGGTTGTTAAGTAACCCCCATTTTCCAGATCCATGGTGGGTTGTCATTTATCCTGTCTCATCCATGCCACTGCCTTATTTAAAGCGGTCTGAATTTCCTGGGCTAGAGATTATGTTGGATCATGTGACTTCTGTACATTTCTTTGCCGTTGTAATACAAAAGATAAAAAAGAATATTATCATATAATGACTTTTCCTCCAAAGATTTCTCAGCTCAAAGTCCCAAAGCACTCCAAAGCACATCTCTCAGTGGGAAAGGAGCTCTGACACTTTTAACCTTGAAAGTAGGCACCTTAACCAGAGTAATGTGGTATAAGAGGTAAACACTGGCTTGATTAAAAAAAATGCTGGTATTCTAAAAATGTTTGCATGGGAAGGGCCTTTTCCAGATGTAATAAAAAAAAGCCTAATATGGAAATACATTAAGAAGTCTGTAAACTGTTAAAATGTGTGCAATTAAAATCAATTGATCAGGAATACAATTGATTTACAATGCAATAAAGTTGATTGGTATCTAGCTAGTCATAATGCTACTTAATTTTCAAAGAAATTGCCCACATCTAACAGTGACATGTTGTTGAGTGACTAAGACCACATCTTTTTCATGGTGTAAAGTGAAGCACTGAAGCAATGACATCCTACATATTACTGTGCTTTCAGCTCATCTAGATAATAAGCACTAGTTTGTATTAGCAGTCTGCTTCTCCTTTCTTCTCTGTCTCTACAATAAACCTTTGACAACTCTTTCTGAAGGTCAGATATGTTCTTCATGAGCATGTTAAGCTGTCCATGTGGATGTAGCATTTTTTCACTATTTTCGATAAAGTCTTGTAAGTAGAGCTGAGAAAGTCAGAGATCACTAGTTCCCTGTATACACAGAACTGTGCTTTGGCAGCTCAATATTTTGCAGTAGCTCAGGGCAAGCATTTTCTTCTGAGAGCATTCCAATGATGTAATCATAAAAGCTGCAAACAATTATCTTCTCGGAGAGTTTCTGAAACTTACAGGTGAGGGCAGCAAGACAAAGTAGCAAGGACACTGACTGCGATAGAACTCTTGGAAGGAAAAAGAGGGTGTCACTGTTTGGCATGTCATTTCCATTTCACTTTCCATTTCACTTTTTACTGCTAAATTTTCACAATCTGAGATTAGGACAGTAATAAAAGATGGCCTTCTTATTTTTTTTGCAGAGTAAACTTGTGGGCTTTTTATGTTTTGGAACATTTTTGCAGACTGTTCCAATCATCTGTCTACAAAGGATGTTGTTGCAAAACCTTTCAGCCTGGTGAAATAAATATCATGTAAGCCTCTGGTTTACTCTCTAAAACCAGGCTTTCCAGGGGTCATTTTATCCCTAACAGGGCATAGCATTTTCTCTTAGTGGTCCTGTAAAGTTCCACAAGGCTTTACATCAGTTCACATGCATGATAAGCAACATGGATCCTGGAAATCTGAGGGTAATTATCCCAATTTTTTTCACTTTGTTGAAACCACTTTGTTGAACACCACTTTCTTAGAGGCTTACAAAAATATTATTGCTGTTGTCTTTTGCCTTCGGGCTTCAGTAAAGCTCAAGTCATATAAGAATATAACACTGAACTCCAAAAGGGTGACACAGTTACCTTGACAAAAGGAACAGTGATCAGATCTATTGCAAATGCTATTCTTGGATGTAGGTAACAGATCTAGACATAGTCTCTGTTTGGCACTAACTCTGAACTAGGCATGCTGCCAAATGAAAAATCCCCCAGTCATGGAGGAAGTCACAAATTACTCTGTTGTGGACTGCTAGTGATTTTTACACAAGCACTGTACAGCAGAATCTAGTTTCTTGCATAAAAGCTCTTTCAAGGTCACAGCTTGGTAAGTCCTATTCATATTTGCAGAACACCCACACTAAACACATCAGAAAGCCAAGAGTAGGAGAAGGTGTTAAACACTACACTTCGGGTAAGCTCTACTTATATGAGCTGGCTCTGTAGTGACTTCTGCCTTTGATTTGTACAGATCACTTCACTGAAAGACAGAATCACTGCTGACACAAGCACACATGCACTTTAGACCTGTGGCTCTTCCATTTGCTTACTGCAGTTATTGAGGAACTGTTCCCTACTAGGAAACACTATTTTTTGTTATGTTAAAATTTCAAGCTGCTGTGGAAGTTTGTGTCTGCATTTCTAGTCATTGTTGATGAGGGAGCTGACACAAAAACAAAGCTATGGCAATTAGGACTAAAGAGGAAAATAATTTATTCCATTAGCAGGAAAGCAAAATAAGCCTGACAAGTTACAAATGCATCTTATGTGTTCTGAGCCCTAATCAATATATGTAATCCAACTTGTCCCATGTTTCTTGCAGCATTGCCATCACCATGTCCCAAATCTTTGTCTCTCATGAATTCTCCTCAACTCCAGCTCCACTTACAGTCCCTTGATCTGTTCATGCAAAGTCCAAAGATTTATTTATGTCCTTTGTTTACAGCCTTCAGGTTTTCGGCTGAGCACCAGTGAGTGCAGGGTAAGAAGAGCTACAGACACAATCACTGGTTAAACAGCTGCTGTCAGAGAGAAATCTCAGCTGAGTTCCCCCTGCTGCTCCCTCTTTCCTGCTCCCATCCAGCCACCTGTCAGATCGTCACATCTCACAGATCTCTGCTCAGCCATATCCTTTGTTGAAACTGGCCAACATGTTCAAAACTCTTTGACAAAGAATTTATTCCCCTAAGACATGCCATTGGAAAACACAAAACAACATAGTGTCACTTATACCCAGAGGTTTGTCTGTGATATAAAATGTGAGTGGGACAGTATTCCTGCTGCCACCCTGGATTCCAGGGGGTGATTATGGCTCTGCAGAAGCAGCACCATCACGCTGCAGTGGGGGAGGTGTGGGGTGACATCCAAAGCATTACTCATGTCCTTCTGTCTGCAGATAAATGACGATGGCAGTCCCTGGCAGCTCTCCCTGGCCACAACCCAGAAGGCCCATGACATCTGAGACAGGAGGCTCCATGGAAGTTCTCAGACTCTTAAACCTGTCTTCTCTCTGCCCAGCCTCCCCAGAGCTCCAGATGTTGTCTAAAAGGCCACAGACATCTCAACTCTATCAATATTAACAATTCTGAGCAAATTCTGGTCCTCCAATACTCCTGTGGTCTACCTTGGCACGATCAGTGGCAATATAGGTGAGTGTTGGATCATTCATTGTAGGGAATCTGAGATAACTACACAAAACAAACTAACAGCTCAGTAGAGCTCTGCATAAATATTTTTGCTAATTTCACAACAGGAGTAATGTAAATGTGAAAGTCAACAGCTGTGAAAACCATGTACTGGTTTCAATCCCAGCCATCAGATCTGGCATGGGATGGCAAAAACAACCTCATTGCTGGGAGAGATCACTAGCCCTACAGTCAGCATCAGGGAGGAGAAAAATGCAATGAAGTTGATTCATATATATATTTCCTATGTAAGTGTGTGGGAGTTTAGCCTTTTACCATAACCTAAATTTTAAGAAAAGAAACAAATTGTTTCCAGTTCAATAACAGAAGCATATGACATTTTATATTAGCCTGAGAAATAAGTGAGGGCAGAGCATGACGTAATTCTCTTATTTGATGCTCCATATTTTGCAAATTCATTACATTTACATGCTATGTTAAGACATTCAAAAAAATGCTCTCAGCTAGGAGTAGCAAATAAACAAGAGTGGAAGACTATATTTGGAGAGTCTAAGGCCACATCTTTTCAGACTTCTAACTAATAGATAGAGCAGAGGTATGACAAGAACTTTTTAAGCTGTCATAAGATCTTTTGACTTATGGAAAAACAGAGAAGACAAGAAAAATTCTCAAGTAAAAATTGATATGAATAACAGGATTTAATTACCTGACTTCATTAAACAGCAACAAACAAGGAGATAAGGTCTTGTTTCAAGACACATTTCTATTCATAGATACTTGACCAGGAAGCTGGGCCACAAAGACGTGATTTTTTGATCTTAGTGCTCATAAAATGGTGGTTGAAGCAGATTTTAGGTGTCTCACTTTTCTTTGAGCACTGACTATGATCTCCTGCAAGATGCCAAGGAAGCCCAACTGATTTACACAAACCAGAAATCTGACTGTGAGAAACTATAAACAGAAGCTGTGGTGTAAGAGACTTGTGATACAAATTTAGGGATAACTGGCAGGATGGGAATACAACTTCCAACAGCATCTTGAATTTTAAACCTGTATCCTGATTTTTCTCTACAGGTATTTTTTGGGTTTTGCTGTTTTGTTTTGGTTTGGTTTTGGTTTGTTTTTTTTTTTTTTTAATTATGATTATTTTTTTTTTTATTTTGGTGTTGGGGTGGGTTAGTGGTTTGGTTTTGGTTTGTTGTTTTGTTGTTTTGTTGTTTAAGCTCCACTCCAGGAAAGCAAGCACCTATGCTAGCAAGAAGAAGAAAAATCAAAGAAATTTTTCAATGTTTCTTACTCCCCATTGCTCGATGGCATAAAATTACAAATCATAAAATCACTCTATTTCCTGGTCATTCAGTTCACTACAACATGGATAAATCTCTTCATTTGACTCCTGTAAATCACCAGTCATTCTAGCTATCACAGCTACACTCCCCATTCTGCACGGTTCCTCTGCTGTAACTCCATGCGAGTTAGAGCCAAGAGTGCAACTACAGAAATCTAACTTTAGATCACTTGTTTCTGAAGCTGTGCTGCTGCCAGCAGAAATTCACTGAAAGAACAGCTCAAAAGGACATGTTTTTCCTAATAGTATGTATTTTTATAATTTTATCACTCATTGCCAAATGCAAGAGTTCAAACTATTGTAGCAATAGCAATCTAATGGTGATGAGCCAATTTTTACCACTCAGAATCCTGGCTTTATTTCCACATTCCTGTCCACCCACTTGTTCTGTATTGTTCCCTAAAACCACCTCATGCCTGGGCCATTTATTTTCAAATGTGTTACATTACCCTCTAATTACAGTTAGAGAGTACATGGACTTGCTATTTCTATGTGAAATATGCTAATTGTAGCATAATCTAAATAATTTTGGAAAAATTATCAGCTTTGAATACAGAACACAGTGAATGAAGGAGTAAGACACAACCATGAAGTAGTCCTGACAACTCAGGAGTGTGAGTCAAGTGTTTCAGGAAGTTTGAAGATTTGGGAAAATTGGTTTCTGGCACTGTACAGGAAAAAACCCAACAAATCACAAAATAAAAACCCCTCAAGGCTGCTTGCTAATACAGTTGAATGAAATTAATTTCTTTATATAGCTTGCAGCATACAAAACTCCACAATGAGAATCAAGAGTTGATGGAAGGCATGAGTCAGTGACTTAGAGAAGAAAAGAGGATTGGGCACACATGGGGCAGCAGGCGTGACGTAGCAATCCTTTCCTGTAGGACATGGAAGAAAGTGCATGAAAAAGCAGACTTTGAGTTTGTAAGCAAAGGGACACTCAAGCCAATTTACCGGACCATGGAAAATCAACATATTTTAAAGCTCCAAATGGTTGTCTTCATTTAGGATTAAAGTGGTCCTAATGTGACTACAATGGTCCTTAATCCTTGGGGATTTAGTCCTTGATGAAAGAGTGCCCTGAATTGATTCAAAGGCATTTTGTAGGATGAAATCTTCAACGTGCTTGTTTCTCCCTTTTTGAGTTATGCCAACTGACTTCATACTTCTCCTTGACTCACCATAATGTTGCTGATTTTCCCCAGGAAACACAGCCTTAATTTGAAATATGAACATTCAGAGTGATGGGACAGAACTAGTCTTGGGCAAATTGCAGCCAAGCACTGTATTGGGAGCACTGGAGACTGAATAATATCATTCAGAGAACAGGTAAAACCAAAGCAAAAACACTAACCCAATTTGTTTTTATTTTTAAGAATAAAAATTTCTAGGCAAAAGCCCAGAGGTAGCCATCCTAGACTAACAACACGCAAGTTGTCAATCCCAGGGTAAACCACCTTTACTACACAGGAATCACCTTGTGTTTTAGCTGCAGCAAATATTTCCAGCCAAGGCAGGTTTACCTTAGTTCAAGAAATTGTGTCATGTCCTTGAGAGTGGAAAGGAGGGAGTAGGAGATAGATGGGGTTTTCCAAAGGTATTGCATAGCTCAAGGTTAGTCTGTAGCTCAAGTGAGAAAGCAGTCCCTGCCACGGGTACTTCCCCATGTCGCAATACAAAATACACTGTGGTACTTACAGATGAGGAGAATTACATTCCTCCTGAATTCCCCCTGCAAATCCATCTCTGCAAGGTCTAAGAAGATAAACCCAGAGGAGGGCAGGACATACTGATCTCGAAGGCATATCCAGCTTTCAGCCTTCTGCATTCGGCTTCAAGATGGGATGTCAGCACCAAATGCATCAGCTTGTGCAGAGCAGCACCCAACTGCTAGAGCCAGGACTTGGCTCAGGTTAATTTTACACATTCCCAGCAGCTGTTCCAGGCTAGTGGCTTCTTATGAAGAGCCAACAAATTAAAATTTACATGACTTAAGAAGGAAAATCTCAGTCCAATCTCAGCTCCCAAGGACTATGACAGCAGGGAGAATATGGGGATTATTCCTGATGCTTGCACACCTGCTTTATTTTTGTTTTAAAATCTTCCATTGAGGAAGAAACAAAAGCACTTATTTTCTAATGAGGAAAGGCAAAACTCTGACATTGATAGAAACCATACAGATTGCGTCAAGCTTTGAATCTTTTGACATGCTTACTTAATCTTGTAACATGCATTTACCTGTAATTTGGGATTGTCTATAGTCTACTTCTATCAGTCACAGCAAAGGTTTTCTCCATTCTGACTTCTTCATGAGCTGAAGTGTGTGAAGGCATTTCCATCTCTGCTTCACTCACGCTGAAGAATTAGGCTCCAGGCTTTGCTGATCAGCTGTGCTGGCCTCCTCCAACAGATATCCAAAAGAGTCCTATAATGTCTATGTAATGGCTTCTAAGTGAAAGATACTTGAGTGGCAAGTGCTGGGCGAATTTTGGTGGTGAAAGAGGCCAGGTAAATGAGCAGATCTAGCATAATCGTGTCTCTGAATGCTGAGTTCAACAAGCACTGTCTGCTCAGTCCTAAGACAGAGAGTGAGACAACTCAAGCCAAACAGGTTCATTACAGATAGGGAAATGCAACATCTGCTGATATTCCCAATGGACAGTGAGGGGGATGCTCTGGATCTTGTCTCTCTTTCGTGATGTAGGATGTCACTGGACCTATGTAATCATACAGAAATGGAAACTTCCTTCCATCATGCTAAAGACTGCTGGTGTGACAATCAGGCCCAGAGGAATGAGAAACATCAGGTAGGAAACTAGATGTGCACGTCTGTGTGTATAAGACACACAAAAGGAAAGAAAACTTGATTTTCTCTGTATCAAGATGAATTTTTCTGGTCTAGCAGCAGCAAGACAGAAATCCTTATTGATGCACTTATCATCCCACTTACCATCAACATGTCTGAAGAAGTCCCTAGAAAAGAGGAACTGACAGCATGGTCTTTCCCTAGGGAGTAATTGAGAAATTAGCTGTGTTTCTGCATAAACAAAACAAAGTGGACACAACAGAGTGAAAATGCAGGAGATACAGATGAGGCTTGTGTTGCTGCAGCACTTCTTGCAACCTTGCAGCTAGGTTAAATCCACAGCCTTTGAAATCTGATGAGCTGGCATTAGCATTCAGCCTCTTTAAGACACAGCTTTCTAATCCAGCTGTCATGGAGGTGTGCAGTCTTACCTGCTCAAGGAGAGAGAGGAGGGTGAAGAAGATAAATGAAAATAGGATGGGAGGAAGGAGAATGCAGAAAGGACAGGCTGGTGGAAGAACAGTAAGTTTCAGATGAGCTAACGCCAGTGGAGAATATGGTGTTTCCTATGAGTTCTTCTTTTTCTTAGCAGAACTAGGACAACAAAACCCCATCTCTCAGGAAAAAAAAGAAATTATAGCCCTGTTATGTAACAGAACACTTCAGCAACAGGTAAAAAGTAGGGTCATGTTTGTAAAGCTGGACTCTGAGTGACAATTTTTAGCATCAGTATCAAAGTGCAAACACAGCTAGAATGGCTAATTGCCTCTTTTATTTTTTTTTCTAACAATAAAGTCTGATTTCAAATTTACTGGAGGAATCACTTTGATTTTGTGTTAATGCGTTGTTTACCAAACATGATCTCAACACAACTTTTAGAAAGCATATTCTTTACAGACTAAGTACTTTTTTCTTTTTTTTTTCCCTTTATATTTTTCTAACTTATAAAAAATAGTTCACAGAGCAAGCAGAATTTGACCTTTGCTGCTTAATACACCTCGGAGTGTAGTCCACAAACGCAACCCCAGCTCTGCCCTTTCCAAGGGCACTCTGCCTAGGGTGCAGAATGAAACTGCCCTAAGGAGGGTTGAATCTGGGTCAGAGTCTTGCAACAAACAGCTTCAAGAATAAATCACAACCATTTTTGTCTCATCTTTTTGATCATTCCTTAAGCAGCAAATGTCTAGAACACTTGCAGTAAGTCCTGGAGAGGACATTGGTGAAGGTTAAGCAGAGTTACATATATTCTGGACAAGGGGTTTATGGACACAGGGATGAAGACACTACTCTTTTTTTGGACTGCCCATTATGCCACTATGTCTAAACATCAATTGCTGCTGTCTAGAGGAAAGTGATTTACCTCAAGATAAATGTTACAGCCTGTGATCAGCAAGCCATTGCTCAGTGTTAAATTAGATTCTCAAGTTTACTTCTGCACTGCAAAACTTGCAGTATCACAGTCATATGATGCCAAAAAGCATTTCTTGTCATTTGGCTAAAGGAAAGTGAACAGCAAACAGCTTCATTACCAAGTCCACTTACCATCCAATGTGCAGGCCTTGCAGTGTTTGAATTGTACCTCATACATAGTTAAAGAGCCAGTATTGCTCATTTAGCCTCTCATTTGCCTCTGGTTCTAATAAGCCAAGCATTAAAGCTGATTTATAGAACTGCACTCACTCAGTATGAAATTTGGCACAATACTTCTCTCAGGACAGGCAGAGCCCGGCATAACAACAGATTTCCAGCAATCAAACAGAAAGACTATATACTGTCCTACTGCATTAGGCCTAGCTAATCCCATGAGCTCCCTGAACAGTGTGTGAAGGGGCAGCAGATCTTCTGCTCACATTTTTCTAACGCAGCTTTTAGAAGAAGAGAGTCTTGACTCAGCTTGATGACAAGAGAACTGAGTAAAATCGATAGCACTGTTCCTGGTACTGGGTGAAACACTGGCTGTAATGACTTTAGAGCCTCCCCAGGCATTCCCACCAGCACTTGATACATGCTGCTTTGCTCTGGGACTCCGCACAGCCAGTTGTCTTTGAAAGAAGGGATCCTGCTCAGGCTAGAGAAAGAAACAAATCAATATCCAGATCGATGTCCTCATACACCTGCTGCTTCTCCTCTCTTGGAGGAGTTTAGTCAGGAGGCAAAGATGCAAAGGTCTCTTGGCCTCAGTGTGTCACCCATGACCGAACACGTCCTTTGGAAGGTCATGGGACACTGCACACGGATTGTTAACAGGCAGGCTTGACTGGTGAATCACCTGGGGAAGCGGTCAGTGCTCTTCCCCTCAGAAACACTGCCCACATTTCCATGCCAGGATGTGGTACCTGGCTGTGATGCCTGAGCTACTGCTAAATGAGTAGAGGCATCCAGGCTACATTCTCAGCAGGAAAACTTGGCTGTGATGCAGTGCTCTGCTAATGCAGCTCTTCACTCTCTGCTACCAATGGTAGCACAGTAAGAATTAGCCTCAAAATCTTTAAATCATGCTGCATTGAGCAACACAGGTGTCTGTACCCTTAGAGTGAACAGACAGAGCAAGCCTAGAGCAGAAGAGAATAGCAGAAGCTCTCATTTCTGCTGCTATTTTGGAGTACAGAAACATTGATTCCCAAAGGAGTTTTTATTTGACTGCTTAACATCTTTTAACTGGGCCTTTCCTAAGCACAAATTCAAGAAGAATAGAGGAAGATTTTCAAAAATGAAAATGCTATTGTCAAAAACCCAGTAATGCACCTGGCCTCCGAGGCATGAAAATTTCTTTAAAACTTCATTTCCACTTGAAATTAAACCTGTGCTTCAGATGCTCCTAGACTTTTACTTAACAGAGAATAGAAACTTTCTATATATTTACATATAGTCAACATTTGGGTTATTACTGAACTGTAGGTCAATATAGGAAAATATACAGAGCTTGGGTAGTAATTTTCTCTACTCCATATTTCCAAAACAACTTTAATCAGAAGATGACACTACAGGACTATCAGTTTCAACAGTGAAAGATGCTTCCACAAATTGCTATTATTTTAACAGCTTGCAAATAAGGCTTAGCTCAATGAGCTATTTAGAGGTACCAGTGCTATTCTTTGCTCTGAAATTCCTCCAAAGAAAGCGGGATCATGGGTGTTCTTTTTCTTCTATAAGAGAATAAATTGTAGAAATTAGAAGATACATATCTTTCTGGACAAACAAAATAAAAAGCTCAAAACCATATGAAAGAGAATATAATTTCCTTGAGCATTTCCATAAGTGTGGTTTCAAGTGAATAATTTATCATTGTTTCTGTGTGTGTATATGTGCTCCTGTTATGTATGTTCTACTTACTAATGAAGTAACTACATAATAATATAAAGCTTCTCCATAGTTTTCAGTTGTTACCTCTTGGTTATTGCATGAAATGAGACCACAGACATGTGAAAATGCTCAGCTGAAGAGCTGATCGGAGTAAAAATTAGATCTCATTCCTGTAGCTGCTGCCTGTGGAGAAACAGTGCTTTGCTATTTTAATACTGCTCTTTGCTATAACATTACTTATTTTGAACTTATTTGGACTTTAAGCCTTATAACTGCAAGATCAGGCAGCTTTTTGGAAGGAAAAAAAAAGAGGATGGTGCAGACTGTATTCAAAGAAGTAGAACCCAGGGAGGGAAGCAGGCTGTTAGTCACTTACAGGGCAGAATGCTGGATGGGCCAAACACTCAATAAAATACAGTCAATAACATTGTAGTCCTGCTCTTATTCTTACTTTGTTTTTCTCCGGCATCATCCTTTTATGTCTGGGTGAAGTTGTCTTCTTCATTTCTCACTTTTTTCATTGAAATTCTTTGACCCTTTTAAATTGCATTTGCTTTGCTCCTTCCTAAAGCCTTCTGCTTTTTCCTATCAGTTTCCTCTCAGTACTATCTCCCCAGTAAATACCATCAGGTCTGCCTCCATAATTTTTGTGTGAGCACTTCACCGGCTTTCCTTTCCCTTGATTATCTCCAGTCCTCTTGTTCTTTTCCTGAGGAATGGGACTCTTGGGGACTTTCTTTCTTGCATGAAGCCTCTTTACCTTCCCCTCAGCCCCGTCCACATGTCTCTTACTCTTTTCCACAAATGAATTTTAATCTTTTTTTTTCAGTGCCTTTCTCCATCTAGGGGCTGGATATGGAGCACACCAACCACCTTCACGATTTGTTCTTTCCTCTCTACACACTTGCCAAATGCAAATTATGTAGTTGATTTTTCAGTGACTTGAGGAAAGTTTGCCTTTTTTGATGACATTGTAGCTCAGTCAGTGATGCCATGGCCCCTCTTAGTAAGTGGCAGCAAGGACAGATCCAGACATCCAGTGCTGGTAGGTGGCCAGAGGGAGCAGCTGCTTGCATTGCACAGGCAGTTCTTTAGTGTCACAGGGTGGTCTGTAGTGACCATTTCCACAATACAAGTTCTTGTGTATATATGTGTTGCTGTTTAATGGCCACTATTGTTGAAAACATTACTAGAAATTTAGAGTGAATATTCCACGCACTTCCACTTCCCATTGTTAACTGGCATAGTGCCCTTGTCCTTCCCCTCAGGACTTGCCGATTTCTTGTCCTGACTCTTCTCACTGTAATGTGCTGGAGAACAGGCTTGATTTTACCTTGACTTTATTTACTTTCTCGCTTTCTTCTCATATTCCTTTAAACTTAATTTTTTATCCCCTTTAGTAAGACAGCAAGAGTGCCTAGCTCCATTACAGAACAGGCTATTGGTTCTGGTGAGATGTGGTGACTGCAAATGAGGCTTGAATGACTTCTCCAACTGCCTGGGAGAAAGGTCTGCTATATATCAGGTGCTCCCAGGCCTGGGCACAGCAAAGGCAGGTCCTGGTGGATCTGCAGCACCTCAGCCATTGCAGCTGCTGAGAGGCTCTCCCGTTTCCCAGAAATTCCCTGGGTACTCTAAGGTATGGCAAGGTGTGTTTGGTCTCCACAGCCAGCCAGAACCAGCTAGGACATGGGAACAGCATCTCTGCCTTTCCTTTCCTCTCCTAGACCCTGGAGGTGGAGGGAGAGGGAAGGCTTGCATCACATGGTTATGTTCCCTTTCTGTCTGTTAAATGTCTTACCTGTATGTCTTCCTGTCTAAAAAGGCATATCTGGAAACATGTGGGAAGGGACATCAAACCAGCTACCTCTTGTGCTTCCTTGCAGAATTTGAGTTCAGATTCTTGTCCACTTCAGATTCCTGGACCTTCTGTTTTTACCCTCTCTGCTTTGAAGATCATGTACTCTATCTAAATACTCCCTATTTTACCCATTGTAGGCCTAAATTCTCCCCTCTCTCCCCCCTGCTTTTACACTAGTCTACATCTACATTTTGCCTAACATTTATGCCTCATTTGTGTCACTGTAAAACAGATGAGAATCAAGCCTTACAATTCTAAACAAGAAATCCTTAGAGACACAATAGCATCCCTACCCACTTTGATTGTCTTTTCCTGTAAGTAAAAGATCATTTGAAAAGCCTAATTGAAATTGATCTTGATTTTCTGAAACATTGAATGATGCTGTCCTAAATCAAAATTATAGCAGCTATTCTTTTAACAATCATGAGATCGAAGAGAAAAAAATAAATGTCTTAACAGCTAAGAAATATTATCAATATTGGTTTGCTGGCTCAGGAAACAATACCAGCCTTTCAACTGCAGAGTGGTATATTTTTATTCCGATAGGTGGCTTGCAGGAATCCAAGAAATCTATCCTGCTGTTCCCAGAGGGATAATGTCACAAGAGCTAAACCTCAGTGTGGCAGTAGCGGTGGCAGCAGCCTAGGAGAGGACTCAGTACAGGCTAGATAAAGAGATCATCAACAAATCCTGCCAGGGCTGAAGAAGGGACAGATGAGAATTATGTAGGTTTTGCCTATAGAGGTGAAGATGGAGGAGCAGCAGATGGAAAAATCCAACCCCCCTGTCCCAAAACAGAGTCAATCTTAACAAAAGTGTAACAGTCACACAGAAGCAAAATTTAGAATATGTTTCTTTTTCTACTGTGAAGAAAAGAGTCTAAAAGACTGTATTTTTAGAAAGATACTGGGCGACATAATTAGCTAGGAGATATGTCTGTGATTTTAATTATATATGAACACTAGTATACACTAAACCATCTGCAAAATCTCTTTTTAAAAGGAAAAAAATCAGTGCAGTAACAATTCCTCATATTATTTTAAGGAACATCTGCTGTAATCTTAAATGCTTTTAGACCTGCTGCTCTAAACTTGCTATCAATGCATATTAGTTGAAATATTAAAAAAGTTGTTGTCATTCACTGAAATGTGTGCCAAAGTAGAGCTTGCCTTCCCATAAATGTTAACTTTTAATACTGTTAATGAAGTCATGTTCTGCTAATGCATTCAATATTTTTCTTGAAGCAGGAACTGCAGCTGTCTGGATTTCAGTCTGTAGTTGTGGTGCCATCCTTTTTGATTTTCATAGCTGCTTCCAAGTTGTAGAGTAACCATTAAACTCAACTGCAACAACACTTTTGGAAAGGTAGCAATGCTGTCTACTGAAGGTAATTCACAAAGCCTTTATTACTTGAGTGCTTAGAAACAGAGAAGCATTGTAATGTCTAAATCCCACAAAAGCTGATTATTTTCCTCCTTAGCTTCAGACACAAATCAAGAAAATGCATATGAATAGTAGGAAAGGAGCTACAAAAACAGGATTGCTGAAAACATTGTCCTGGGCTAGATACCTCTATTTCACATCCTATTTATAAGTTCTGAATTACTAGGGACCATTACTTAAAAAAATACTCACATCTGATGCACTGATGCAATTATTATTGAAATGACTTACATGCTGCAGACTTTTAATTTCTTGTTATCTGTACATAAACTGTGAAGCAGCAAGAGACTATAAAATATATGTATATATCTCAGATAGTAATCAATGAGCAAACAGCAGAGCAAAACCTAGACTTCATTCAAATTGAATAGAGAAACCACAACTTTTTCAGAAAGAACTGGTTTGGGAGTGGTGGGAGGTTCATCATCCATTCACTGTAGACAAACTCTTTCTGAACGGACTATTTAATGCTGGATAAATGAAGGATGAAGAGCTGATCTCTTTAGGATAGAAATCCAGGATTCCATGCGTAGGATGTCTTTTTAACCAAAATTGTTGCTTCAGTCATTAAATTAGCTTTTCTTGCTGTATGAGATTCAAGGCAACAGAAGCAAGACATTCACTTCTTTTTAATTACAGGGCTGCCTCTGCTACGTCTTCCACAACATGAGATTCAAACAAGGAATACAAATATCAGCCTCTGATATTTGTT
The DNA here is from genome assembly GCA_013390005.1 of Calyptomena viridis. NCBI lineage: Eukaryota > Metazoa > Chordata > Aves > Passeriformes > Eurylaimidae > Calyptomena > Calyptomena viridis. Next base: position 49,970 of record WEIV01027542.1, on the reverse strand, counting down.
TTTCTTGGCCAAACTTTGGAGGTACAGAGAAAGAATCCAGGAAAGGACATAGAATCATAGAAGCGACCAAAGATGAAAAACGAAAGCCCAAACCCACATATACACCAGCCTTGTAAGCCCCTGTTGAGATGATTTAATACAGTGGTATACACATGAAGTTTTCCCAGACAAGGTTTTCATTTTGGTCATGGTGGCAAGGAAATAAACCCAAGGCAAATATGGAGAGTAAATCCTCTCAAATGAAGTTTGGGTGTGGGAGCCAAACTTTAGGCAGATGTGTGAGATACGTGGTTACACTAATTTCTAGTCGACACCTGCAATTTTTTAAGACCTTGGACTCCCTGAAACTGCAAGAAATAAACACTTCAGTTCACACCTTTGACATGCTTTGTACATGTTGTGTAGGCTTCCTGGCACTTGGATTTTCTGGGATTAGACATGTATTGACAGATTCACAGCCTCATATATGCATTAAAGCATAAGAGAAAAGCTGTAGCATTTCTAAGCTCACTGAAGTCTATAAAATACTTACAAATCGCTTGTTGCACTATGTAATTCTACAAAGCTTGGCAAGACAGAAGAATTCCACCTACTTTCAATTTTTAAACAAATGCATATTTACACAGAAAGTTTAAAACACAATTTTACAGTTTTAAGTGGGTAACATTCTTGAGAGTAGAGAAAACTCTGCTTCTATTTATAAAATAAAACACCTGCACGACTTAAAACTTGCACAGAAACAATTTCAGAGACAGTCACAAGACTGTACAAACTCAGACTGGTTCTACCTACATTTACTCAAAAACATTGGCTTAGGCAACAAAATGATAGGCTTTCCTTTAAAAGGTGGCTTCATGAAGAGGGAGAAGGTCTCCTCTGTGGCTGGAAAGAAGCTGTAGGCATGACCAAGTCACAGAACAAAGAGAGTCTCATCCATACGGAGTACATCCACAGCTATGGGAAAGAGCTCTATAGAGCAGTCAGAGTTCATGAGACACTCTCTTTCCTCTCCCACACTCCACATGTGTGAGAGAGAGATAAAGGCCTCAAGGAAAACAAAAATAAAAGAAAAAAGAACAAGCGATTGTGTTGCTCTCCTAAAAACAGTTTAAACCAAACATCTTTTTGGCTGAATGTTTCAGCAATCACTACAACTATTTATTTGATTGTCTGCAGACATGTAGCTGTAATAGCTGTAGACAGCAAAGGAAAGCAGGATGGGTCACCAGAGGGTCAAATATTTCAGAATTTCATTAATATTTGCTTATTCTAATATGAAACTTCAGGTGAAAGATTCTTGTCATGCTACTACAAAGCTTTTGTTTAGACTTATGCACCTGTGCTACTGAAAGTTAAGAAATCTGCCTCTGAAACATTTTGATGTTGAGTGCTGTCATAAAACATACACTTGATATTTACTCTTATTTTCAGTGAAGTTACAAGGTCTCTTACTACATGAGGTCCATAAACAAAGAATGATATGCACCAATAAAGTGAATTTCTGCAGAAGAAATAGTAAGAAATACTTACCTGATAATTACCCCGTATTTGAAATCGCCCAGGGTCAACTTCAAGCCGTTAGACAAATAGAAAAGAAAAAAGGAAAGCCCTTGTGATTATGTTATTATATTCTTCTCCCATAAGGAAGGGACTGGCTGGGCCATTCAGACACTCTAAATTACAACCTCTTAGTTCTTGCAAAACAAATAAACAAACAAATAACGAACAAGCAAATAACAAACAACCTAGAAAGAAAAAACCAAACGAATCAAAAACCATTCCCCCAAACTTAAAAGACCTTATGGAAAGTGAGGATGCCAACTCTTGCTTAAGTGAACAAGTGATTGGATTGCCCAAGAAAGACATGGAGAAATCTAAAGACTAGCTAATGAATCACTCTTCTTAGTGACTCTAAGATCCTGTGCTGCACTTTAAATAAGAACCAAAATCTGTAACCCTAAGGTGAAAAAGAAAAGATGTTTGGAAATTTCAACACAGTAGAAAGAAAATCACACCCACCCAGAAGATGAATGGAGACTGTTCCCTTTTNCTGAGAAATTTTAGATCTGTGTGTGGGCTCTCGGCTTTTAGCCAGAGTCAAACCATGACAGAGCTGCACCGAGGGGAGGTGAGGGGTGGCAGATGTCAATGGTAATGGGCAGTGGGAAGATCAAGATTTAATATAAACCTGGGTGGAAAAACATCTCTTGGCACACCATCTCAAATTGGAAACTCTGCCAGACTGAACCCCTACATCACAGTGCACAAACTGGTTACGGTTTCTCTCTCTTCCCCTCCATCCCCTGTTTTAGCAACACTAGGAGAGGGCGGGAGACCCTGAAAGGCTTCCCAGAGCTATAGTAAAAACAATCCACCTGCTAGACACCAAGTTGTCATGGGTGCACAGCTCATGACAGTGCTGTCTTTGGGTCATGGTGTGAAGCCCTTGGAGGGGACTATCCCACCTCACTCAGGCAGTGGGAGAAGCCTTCACTGTGACCTTTCCCTCTCCTGCTTTCCTGGCAATAGCACCAGTGCTATACACAGCATTGATTTGATCATATGAGAAAAATAAAACCCACTGCTTCAGCAGAGGAATAGGTTTCTTGAAATCTTAAGATGACAAAAAAAGATTATTGGAAACCATTTTCTGAGAGAAAAACGTAAATTTGGCTAACTTGATCAGTCAGAAAATCAGGCTGCACAATCTAGAAACTGAGAACAGGTGTTAAAGACCCAGACAAACAAAGAGCCAGACAGATGGCACTGCAGTAGACTCACTGGGCTTTGGGTCTTTTTATCTTCACTTCCAGAGACTTTCATGATGACTTGAATTTCATTTGCATTCTAGATTGGCACAGAGCAGGTCAGAGAACTAGCATCCTTAAATTTAAAACAAAATATCAGCAATGTAAATATAATTAAGGCCAAGCTCCCCATCAATAATTTTTATACATTCTGGCTAATGAACAAAGGCTCTTTTTCATGCGGACTCTACTGTATGACTACTCTCCTGTGCTAGAGCCCTTCTTGTTACCCTTTTCTCTATAGTACGTTCACCATATTTACTGAAGATTACTGACATCTATTTTTCAGGTAAGATCTGAAGGAGCAAAATGTAAAGCTCTGCCATCAACTGCACTGTAACTCAAGCATGTTGAATAAGTGGGGACATTAGGCTCTAGCATGACTGAAGAAGCAGAGCTCACAGCTCTGCAAAACATAATTTGATATGTGCACTGAGTAAACATCACACCACTTCTCAGCTGGCTGATTTGCCATCATGGAACACGTATCAGCAAAATCAGTGGAAGTGAAATGCAGACTGCTGGAGCCAGGTAGCCTCAATTAGCTGAAGCAAAATTAAAGGCATCCAACCAAAGGGATGCTCACTGAACACGCATTCCACCCACACACTCTCTCTAAACCTCCAACTGAAGATAGACAAGTCTGGATTTTGTTGCTTCAGGGTTTCCACTGCCTTTCTTTTCATACTGCAATACCTAGCTCAATAGGTGAAAGCACCAGTGAGTCTTTGCCCCTGCTGAACATATGTCAGCCTGTACTAACCTTGTTTAATTTCCACTTTGTTTCCCCTTTCTTCGCTTCATTTGTGTCATCTTGATTTCTATCCTATGGTCCCGTTCATTTGTAGAAGACTATCCTATGGTTTTGACAGATTTTCTGATGTGCAAGTATCTTTCAACTGCAATTGCATCTCTCTGTGGGGACATCTTTCTGATGTGTCACTGGATGGTGGTACAGAGAGAAATGTCATCTTTCTGAGAATTCAGTGACAGCAAACATATATATGAACTAAATTTTTTATGTCTGTTCAGACTACTCCTGGTCCAGAGTTAGGCACTACAAAACAAGCTTAATTTGTAACATACACTTTGACCATGAATTGACAGGTAGAAAGGCATGGTCTTCTGAAGAATTGTAAAGGCTCCATAGTCAGGCATGTGCCAGAAAACCCATACTGACAGTTAAATAATTAACATTTATATCCTCATGAGAAATATCCCAGCTAAGTAAAATTCTGACTGGATGTTGGAAATGTTAGTTTTACTAGGACCTTAAATAGTAAAAATGCTAGATTTAGCTACACATGTATTACAAAACATCATGGTTTTCAGAATATCCTCAAGCATCATCCATAAAACAGTAGTAAAAACAGATTTAAAGTGTATTCTTGCTAACAAGGGTCACCATGTTCCTGCCTAACTCCTAGTGGAGAAACCATATACATACAACCTATATATCCATTTCAAGCCTAATACTTCAACAGATGACATCAAAGTGAGCTCCACAGTAGGAACAAATCCAGAGTACGCATCAGAGATTGCCACCTTGGATTTAAGATTCTTTTGAGTAGTCAGAAAGAAAAATTTTGCTAACCGAATCTTTTACCATTTGAATAAGCTGAAATTTAATACAGGTTATTTCAAACTCGAGCTAGCCTGATGAAATATAAAACATCAATTGGCTTTAAGACTTCAGAATACCCTAAACTTATTGAAGAAATATCAGTGCATTCAGCTGTACTAATCACCTTCAGAGCTTTTTGCTGGGCACTTGTTTCTAGTACAAATGAAATTCGACTTTTAAACTGTCCGAGGTTTGTTTTGAATTACCTTAAACTGCCCGTTGCGATTCTTCTTCAGCTTCTTAATACATTGGCTCCCTCTCCTGTTCATTGTGTGTAAGTAACAAACTGATCAAATGCTGCCAGTTAAAGACGTTTCTCCACACTTCGGTGATTGATTCCATTTTTGGAATCGTGTTTCTGAGGCTCACAAAAGAAGATTATTTCTCAGGTACCCAATAGGAATCGAACCCTTTTCAGTGAATTAGAAAAAAAAAATTGCGACAATGCAAATGGATTTTTCAAGTCTTTACCTGGAAACTTTTTTTAAAGCCCGCTACAGAGCTAACAGATGTATAAATGAAAGACTACATTTGAATAGTTAAGTATGAAAAGCTGCCTGCAGTTCAGACAATATAAAAGACATACAAATTTTAACAGTAACACATAAGTGAAGAAGAGAAAGACCAAATGGGTAAGCTAACCAATAACAACTTGTACATGAGAATTATAACTAAAATCATTCACTATGGCAAAGATTTGAGGAACTGAAAATGTGGTACCTTTCCTTTAAAAATACCACTGGAAGGATTCCAGATCTAGTATCTAGTATTTGACCAGGGCAGTGATTGTCCCTCTGTACTCGGCACTGGTGAGACCACATCTCAAATCCTGTGTCCAGTTCTGGGGCCCCCACTTCAAGAAAGACATTGAGATGCTGGAGCAAATCCAGAGAATGGCCATGAAGCTGATGAAGGGTGTAGAGAGTAAGTTCGATGATGAAAAGCTGCGGGAGCTGTGGTTGTTTAGCCTGTGGGAGGTTCAGAAGTGACCTCAGCGCTCTCTGTAATTACCTGAAAGGAGGTTGTAGCCAGGTGAGGCTCAGCCTCTTCTCCCAGGCAACTAGTGAGAGGAAACAGTCTCAAGCTCCGCCAGGGAGGTGCAGGCTGGACATCAAGAGGAATTTCATCATGGATAGAGTTGTTAAGCAATGGAAGGGACTGTCCAGGGAGGTGGTGGAGTCACCACCCCTGAAGGTACAACTGGACATTGTTTGCACTTAGTACCATGGTCTAGTTGACAAGGTTGGACTTGATGATCTTGGAGGTCTTTTCCAACCCAAATGATTTCATGACCCTGCAATCAACAGCAAACTTGTCAGAATAACTGGAAATAAAATGATAGAGTCCTATAGGAAACACAGCAAGGTATGGAGAAATTTGATTACCTTTCCTATGTTCTCCAAACAAATCAGCAGTGGAAGGAGAAATATGAGACGTGCTTTCAGGCAAAGGCTGGTTACAGTCAGCTTAGGCACATTCCTTCAGTGAAACATAGGTAAGCAAGAGCACCAGATTCTTGAGGGTACTGGTGACACCATAGGTGATACCAATGGTATTTTTAAAATTCAATGTATGTGGTGCATCTTTCCTACTTGTCTAGAAGCACCATACATCAGGGAATGCTCACATCATCACACTGCACCTCATACTAAAAAACCTCACAAGTCTGAGGCATAGTGCAGGTAAAAGCCAGATAAAACTATCTGCTTTTTAAAAAAAAAAAATCAATAAAAGGCATTGTCCCATAGATTAAGAGCATTCAGCATCTTAAAAAGAAATCGTCACCAGACACTCATAACTGAATGGGGCCTTCAGCAGTGATTTTCTGCAGATTATTGTAAGGGTGAGAATTCTACTCTATGTTTCCACTAACAGCTTCTGATTTGAGTGCCTATGACCAAAAGACTGGCAGTGGAGTAAAATGGGGCCAGCACAGCCTTACACACACAAGTATGCTTTGACACACAAAAGAAGGGGAAGATGCATCCCAAGAGTGGGCAATTCCGACAGGAACAAGGCAGGGGCTCACACTGCATAAGCAAGCTGCACTGAACAGCTTTAATGAGATGTAAAACCATCAAGAGTAATGACTTCTGATCTCCACTGCCAGGTTTATTTTTATCCAAGACTGTTTAAAATTAAATACATCAATAACCTGGAAAGAACACGCTTTCCCTGCTCCAAGGTATGTGTTTTGAACACTATCCTATAGTTAGTTCCTCCTTCGCTAATTTTCTTTTTGACTCATTTTGCATAATGACAGATCCAACAGAGGCACAGAGCATCTCCTTCCCAGCACACATCTTCAGTTTGGTGGTTAATGCAGCCTCAATAAAAGGCAAGGGATGTCAATCTGTATCATGTCACAGAATCAAACATTATCCATGTCTTTTACCTCTTGTGAGACCTCTAACCAGAAACTAGTTACTCAAAAGGTGACCATCATATTTTCTGTATTCCTGATCAAAAGAACAATCCTTGAAAGAAACGTGCAAGTACTTACATGCAAACTCTGAATCATGGGCAGGTAGTGACAACTACCTGGAGTCCCAACTCAGCCATGGCAACACTGGGAAGAGACAGGATTTCACATCCTTTCCTAGGGTTAACATTTCCTACTGCTAGCTCTGGACTGCTTGCCTCCCAGAATAACCTGGTTTTCAGGACATAGTTTGATATGGTTCGACTCATCATTTATGCAGTAGAACAGAATCTTTTGTTGGCTTTGGCCCTGGAAGAGTTTTTAGTATGTGTTTTGGACAAAGGCAAATGACAAGGCTTACTACCGAGGCAAATGTGTGCATTTCAATGGCCTTTGATATACATGAGACACTAGAATATCTAATTCTTCCCTATTAGATGTTTTTGTTCTTCCCTGTAAGAGAAACATAATGTATCACATTTCTTTGGTATCACCAAGATGGTATTTTATACCAAAAAAGGAAAGTATTATATAACCCTAAAGAAGACTAGATCTATCAAAAATGAACAGATCTTTAACTGAAGCAATTATCTACAATTGGACAGGCAGCAACAAATAGAACTTTTCCAAATGAAATTGTTTGTAGAGTGGTTACACTTGAATTGTTAAGCCTCTAAAAAGCAAAAGAGCTTCTCTATCACTAAATTTGAATGGGATACCTAATTGATAAATTTTATAATTTTAGAAGTTTCCTACTTATTTTGAAGTCATACTGTGGAAAGGTGTACTTCTGGATTTTTACCTTTTTTCCAGTCCTTATTGACAATCTTCATTCCTTTGCATAACTACATGTGAAAATATTACAAGATCAGTTTTAAAGGCATGCCCTATCAAGCCAAGAGTCATTTTATGAGATGGTGCAACGTTTGGCAATGGTGCCTTGATTCCCTAATTTGGAACTGAAAAGGAACTACTGAAATACCAAATGTCTAGACTGGTACCACTGTCAAAAAGAAAACCACTAAACTTAGTATTTCATGAAACAAAGTCAAACCTCACTACTCCTCCTCTGTAACAAACTAGAAATCAAAGAACTAAAGCTTGATTACACAACTGATCTGGACACCTCCTTCCCACTCTTCACAGCACCCATCCAGGCCCTTGCATTAAGGCTTATCTCAAGAAGTGATAATCTAACCACCTTCTGTTTCAATATTCTTTGCTTACTCCCTAGTAGAAACACCACAGTATTCTGTTTCTCCGGTGGTAAATGGCTGCTACTTGCCTACAAGAAACCTTTTAAGCCCTTGCTGTTTAAGGCCATATACACAGAAAGATAAAATTTTAAAGGTCAGAAGGGTGTAAACAAGGATGCATGCTCAGACTAGAATTCAAGTTGAATTTTCTCCATATTCAGTGGTACATATAAGCAGCACTTGTACCAAGGTCTCTGAGGCACAGAATTGCCAAGCTAAACTGTGCACCCTGCTTACTCCTGCAGGGTTTGATGACAAGTAACTTACTCTTAGTAAATTGTTGCTTAAGCAGAATTAAATCCTCTTCCCTAAACAATCCAGAGAAGAAACAAGTTGTAAAGAACAGCTTGGAGATCACAAAGTCTTTTTTCATCTCATAAAGGTGCTGACAGAACAGTGTCACACCTCTCTCCATGCAACCCACCATAATCATTTTACATGACTGCAGAGTTAGGTATGATTACATTTTGTATCTACAACTGCTCTATCAGGATCTTGGTACAGAGAAAACTTAAGTTCTGCACAGCCATAAAGGTGCTATGATAAGTATCACTTCTGAAAATTTGAATAGGAATGAACTACTACGATTCAAAGCTCACTCTCAACAAGATTGTGGTAAAAGAAGCTACTCTTGATTCATATTGTCTGTCTCCCTGTTTGCAAGAAACACTTTTTTCCTTTCCAAACATGCAAGCTATCACAAGACATATGGTAGCAACCATTGACACTATTGTTAGTAATCTTTGTTCTTTTCATGCTTAATTCTGAGTAACAGCCCTTTAGCTCAGCCACTAAGCACACTGTTCTTCTACTTGATACAAATCAAACTTCACCGATTCCTACAGCACAACAACAGCTTTTAAGCTACTTTACCTCCCATCCCACTTGGGAAGCAGAGCACAAGTGCTACTTTCTAATTCTGCCGCACTTAAGTACTTCTCTCACCCACTCAATTAGCATTTACTTTTTTCTGACATGGGGCTTTTGTTTATCTTGTTTCCTAACGATGTAAGGCTGAGCACCCAACTTTGCTCTGCATTCCCATGGTTTTTCACTTAATTTCAGACACATACAGCAAATAACTTTTAATTTTTTAATTTACAGTATTGATTGCTCCAAGTTATGCCTTACTGTTGGTACACAGTAAATACATTCTTCTGAACAACTCACTTAGTATGAAAAAAATGCAGTTAAAACATTAAAAATACTGCTTTACAGTGTGTGAAACAGAACTTTCACAAGTAATGACATCAGCTACAGCCAGGCACAAACACCTTTTTGTTTTTGGGTCTACACATTCATTCCTGTACCCCTTCATCTGAAACTGCCTGTAACAATAGATTTTAGGTGAACACTTCTGATGAATTAAGAAGATGAAGTAAGTCTCAACTTGGTCTTTAGCACTTGTATTTCCAGAACAGGATGTTTTTCTGTTTACTAATTACACTAAGAATGGCTGTTTTCAGAAGATTTACTAATCAAAGGGCTTCGATAACACTTCAAAACTGAAGATGTTTCTGAAGGGGAGTTATACTCTACAGGCACATGCAGTGTCAAAGTCTGGATGAATCAGGCAACATGCTTCCCCTAGATAAAAGACAAGTGGCTGGGCACAACTGTCATGTCACAAATACCTACATCAGATGAAATGCATTCTTACCACAAGCTTTTGACAGGTTAAGATATACTGCAACACCTAGCACTGATTAAATTTAGAAAAATATTATCTGGGGGTTGGGTGCTTTAAAATTTTTGTTGTTTTGTTGGTGGGGTTTTTTTAAAGTCTTTAAAGTAAGGTAACAGAAGATGTATGGTGGAAGGTGCCACCAACCACCCTGCTTTTTAATCTGAAAGAGCTGGGCCATCAAAGTTATTATGCTGTTGACTCATTTGATTATTTATATATATTCTTTAAACAATGAAGAGGCAGGAAATGTTTTGGTTTTTTTTTAATTTTTTATGATCAAGAATGACTGAACATTATAGCCATTTAAATGAACCCAATTACATAGTTTCTTTAAAGTTAATGGCTGCCAAACAAGCATGTACTCCTGTGACCCACTGTGAGCAAAGTTATGTGATGGGTCACACAGATCTTAAGGTTAGACACAGTACATGTAAAAGTAGAAAGGTTAAAAACCAATCTCATCCTAGACATTTCCATTGCCATCTCCTTTGTGAAATAAATAAGGCAGCAGATAACTTTTACTTTGAAGTGGCATCTTTGAGGTATGCTATTAAGTCTGCTCTCTCAGACTTCTTCTTAATACCCGCAAAAATCATCTTTGTTCCTGGGATATACTTCTTTGGATTTTCCAAATACTCCATCAGAGTATCCTCACCCCAGGTGATACCTAAAGAGAAGGAGAAAAAAAAAGGATAGCTAATGACTTGAAAATGATATGGAGACCAAGATTACATACATGTTTATTATTTTGTTTTTTGGCAGATACTACATTTTACAACTATAGCCAAGAACTGAATATTTCTGCCCTTAACTCAAAAGAGCAGCTTTTACATTTACCTTTGTTCTTGTTTGCATCCGTATAAGAGAAACCTGCAGCTTGTCCAGTCTTGCGTCCGAAGAGGCCATTCAAGTTGGGTCCCGTCTTATGCTTGCCTCCCTTTTCGACTGTATGGCACTGGGAACACTTCTGGACAAAGATCTTCTTGCCCTTCTCAATATCTCCCATTTTCAGTACTAGACCAAGAAGACACAGAGGTCAGTATTGCAATTTCAAGGTCACCCATTGAACAGAAACTTTGCAAGTGCCCCGTTGGTTGCAAAACCAACATCTGTGGCCTGTCAGCCTGTTAATTCTCCAGCACGCTGTGTATGCACAAACCATAGCTCCCGGGCCTGAGAATTAGTATAGAACTAACACACTATGTATACGGCATCAACATGATAAACATGCCCAAAGAACAGGAAAAACCTTCCCTCAGACAAATTAATTGCCCCGCAACATTTAAACGGTACGGCGACAGTTTCTGAAGAACAGATTTAACACAGCTCCCATACTTAGCTCGTACACCTCTAACAGGAAAGTTTCCTGGTCGTGAACAGCCTCGCGTAAGAGCACAGGCTCTTTCCGCCAGCCCCGCGCCAGGGCAGGCCCGGAGGGCGGCGGGCACCGGGCAGGCACCATGACCCGGGACGGCCCCGGCGCTCCGCCG
>WEIV01027542.1:3389-38469 GCA_013390005.1 Calyptomena viridis | reverse complement strand
GGTGGGGCAGACGGGCTGCGGGCGCATGCACACAGCGCGAGCCGGAGCGAGGGTGGCGCGCGGTCAGGGTGGGCACGAGGCCGCAGTGGGCGGGGCCGGAGTCATGACGTCACGGGAGCCGCGTCCCCGCGCGCTGAGGGAGGCGGGACAAAGGGAACGGAGCAGGGGGTGTCACAGGGAGTCACAGGGTCAGTTACGGTGCAGGAGACCTCCAGTACCATCGGGTCCAACCTTTGGCCAGTCACCACCCTGTCAGCTGGACTATGGCACTAAGTGCCACGCCCAGTGTTGCCTTAAACACCTCCAGGGACGGTGACTGCACCACCTCCCTGGGCAGCCCACTGTAACGTGTAATCACCTGTGAAGAAATTCTTCCTAATGTCCAACCTAAGCGTCCCCTAGAGCAGCCCGAATCTATGTCCTCTCTTCCTGTCGCTGGTTACCCGGGAGAAGAGACTGGCCCTCACCTGGCTACACCTCCTTTCAGGTACTTGTAGAGAGCGATAAGGTCACCCCTGAGTGTCCTGCAGGCTGAACAACCCCAGCTCCCTCAGCTTTCCTCATAGGACTTGTGCTCCACACTCTCTGCCAACTTGTCCAGGAGTTTTAAAAGCTTCTCGAGGGGAAACTTTAAAAGGTTGAAGGAAGTAATGACGTGGAAGTGTCACGGGTAGCCAAAGTGGGGCGAGATCCCCCTTGGAAGGCGGCCCAGAGCCTGCCACTGTGTGGGCCTGCAGGGCAGCAGGTGCCTGGCTCCATCCCGGCTCGTGTGGGATACCGAAATCAGTGTCCTAACAAAGGTGAGAGTGTTACAGAAGGGACCACGCCTGGAAGGTTCGAAATGTCCCAAATGTCAGCCCGGCGGGCTGGGCAGTGTGGTGCCCAAAGAGAACGTGTCGACATTCACACATGACATTCATGTTGTCAGCTTCTAAGCAGAATTTAAATAATGAGCTCCAGACATGACTGCCATCTCACTGTCCTTGGCAGGGAGGAGGAAGAGCTGTTAGAAAAGCCCAGTGTAATAATGTCCAGTGTTCAGTGGAGGTGAATGGTTTGTCTTAACTATGGACATTGAAACTGTTAGAATTTTCCACTGCCTGACATTTGAAAAACCTTTTTTTTTCCTATGTGTGCTTTTATGCTGTGCTGGAAGTGGTGTAAGTGTGCTCCTATAATTGCTCACGGAGCAGTTCTCATCTGAAGTGCCAACATGAAGCAGAAAGGAGTGAGGACTGTAAAAATACATCAGAGGTTCCACTGATAGCAGAATTTTGCAGATAATTCGAAAAAAGTACATTTAGAAATCATCACTCCCTAGTTCAGACAGTGCATTGCTCATGGTGTCTAGAACACGAGACACAGGTTTTGTGCAATTGCTAACACTTCATCACAAGATACATAGAAAATATACGTTCTTGAACTTTTAACAATTAACACTGTGATCTTTTTGACAGTTCAGTGACCACAATAAAGCTTTTTTGCTTAAGATATACAGATAAGTTCATATACTTCATGGAAAGTGTGGTAATATGTGTAATGAAACCACTTCAAATTGACATCTTGAATTCTCCTGTTGTTGCCAAACTCAAATCTCAAATCATGACAGATTCACAGCATTATGAGGTTGACTGCAAAAATACTAGTTTAAAAACTAGAAGCATCTTCTGTTTCTTTTATTTCCATTTGGTTTTGAACCTTCATGGTGCATTTCATTCTTGTTTTTAGACTTTTTACAATTTCATTTAGTAAGGCTTCTGTGTCTTAGATGATTCCAGGAGGCAGATGTATGTAATTTAATATCACAAAACTTGTGATAAAACCTCTGGTCTCTTGTATCTTTAAGGAGGAGGGAGCTGAAAGCACCTTTTAAGCTGCTCTAAGAAATCACAGCACTGTAAATTCTTAAGCTTCTTTAAGCACTTGATGTGGACTGATGCCCAACTGACATCTGTTCAAAGGTTCTCCCTTTCTTCCTGGAGTGCAGACTTCAACCATCTGTAGCTCTCTTCATTTCTGTTTCATTTTGCTTTTCAAATATGTGTGCTCCAAACTGAGCATTGCATATTGAGCTTCATAGTTAACCTTTCTGATGCCTGTGGAGGGACATGGTAGTAACGTTTTTTTTTAGTTTTTCTCCCCTAGGAAATTGTTTTTGAAAACTGCAGCTTAATTTAGGACAAAAAAATTGGGTTTTTTTTTAAAGTTTTGAAATAAGGAAATAATGCTCTCAGGGAAAATATTGAACCTGTATGGTTTTCAGTGCTAAAGATTAGTATACTAAAATCAGTCTGTAAAAGGAACTGTTATCTTAGCCTTACACCTGACCACACAGATGTCTGCAATGTGACTGACTGCCAGCAGTCACGACCTAATACACTTTCCTGAAGATGGGAATGGTACAAATGGAGTATTTGTGGGTTTGCATACTGTATTTTTACTGGAAACAGAGCTTCTGCCTGTTATAAAAAGATATTAGTTTAGAAGATGCATTTTCACCAATAAAAAGAGGTATCTTGAATGGAGGGGATTTGTCATATCTGTTTCAGCCCATTTGGGTGTTACTAATGGAGCCACACAGTGGTAAGAACTGGTCTGTAAATAAAGTAGAAGGTGCAAGAAGAAAGGTTGTTCAATGTGCCCAGTTTACTTTTTGAAATGTTCTGTGGTAGGACAGAATAATAGTGAAATTTTATTCTTCTCTGCAAAATATGGCATCTGTAGTGTATGTGTGAATCCCACACATGTTGTATGACTTCCTCTGTAGGACAGAATATGTTATGGGACTTGCAGAGGCAACACTGAATACAAAGTAATGGCTTTTCTGGCTTTGTGGTTTGTAGTAAACTAAAATGACTTAGGGTGCATTTTCAATGCTCTATACTTTTTTACATACATTAACATCCATTAGACTGTTTGCCTTGGTGTGGTTTGCCTTGAAGGCTCATGTTTTAGTGTTGTAGTTATTCACTGTGGTTGCACCTGAAGTACCTTTGCCTTTTTACGAGCTCAGGCTCGTAAAACACCGGAACAGTAATTATTCTGCAATCTGAATTCTGAATGTAATTCTATGTAATCCTGTCCCAAAGGAAGGAAAAATAAGCCAAATGTGTGAAGTCCAATAGTAAAGGAAGCATGTCAAAAGAGCCATCCAGCCCTCTTTAAGAGGTACACTGCAGATAAAAGAAGATGGCCTTGCATTATGGGCCTGGACTGGAACTCAAGAGAACATGTGATTTTTTCTGAATTCTGTGATAAACTTCTTGTTTGGTCTTTGACAAATACCTTAGAACCCATTTCTTGTGTTGAAATAATCAGGGATGAGGTACTTGATTACCTTGGCCTCGTGGAAGTGGACCAAGCCTGAGCTGCTGCCAGTTGTCAGTGAACTGTGCCGGTGTTGTGCAGGAGTCACACTCGTGTGAGCTGGTTTTAAGAAAGAGCTTGAGTTACAACCTGAGTCATAAATTTTATCTAATCACAATAATTTGCACCATTATGAATTGTTCAGAAGACCTGCTTGCTTTTTTTTTTTTTTTTTTAATATTATTTGCCTTTGCAATTGTTTGGGAGAAAGGTGTACCTCTCCATACTTTTTTCAAAGCCTGGTTTATTAACATGAAAGAGTGATTCTGGACTGGGCTTGAAAAATCCTTGATGCTAGCATCCTTCAAGAATATTCTGCAGTGGCAAACATGCTTTGAGGGTTACTTTTCAATAGTGTTATGACACAAGTCCTGTCATTTGGAGTATACTGGTGGCTTTATATTTATTATGTCTTCTACAGGGCTTTTGGGTGGAAGACAGGAACCCATTCACCTAAACATGTGAGGAAAAAAGTTGAAAATCCTTAGGGAGTGAAAAGGGAATAAAAATGCCTGATGAATGGTCTGCCTCTAATCTTTGCTTCTTGTTGTGTTTTACACAGTCTAAGACAGAGAAGGCAAATGTGCTACTGCTTTGAACAGCTACAGGGGCAGCTCTGAGATGCTGCAGTTGCTAAGGGTCACTACATATTAGGCTCCTTAAGAAAATGCTGAATTGGGGCATAGCATCTACTTTTGTGTAATATTTTATCAAATGAGTTTTGGTTTTATTTTAAGCACTGTTTTTAGTAATTTCTTATAGCAGTGTATGCTTTGCATAGTTGTCTCTCATGATTTTTTTTTTTAAATTACAAGTGTTACATCGACTAAGATAAAGGCTATTTTCAAATTAAAAAGAACTGCTGCTGTATTGTTATAAAAACAAAATATTCAGGAATGGGACAGAGAAATATTTTCTGCAGCCCAAGGTATAGAGTTGAAGGATTTGATCCTAGCAGATGAATGCAGAACTTAGAATTCCTTCTGTATCTGCTGTTCATGTAGTTTTGGAAAGTGAGTTTTGTAGGGCTGTGAATGCAACTCATTGGCACTAAGGGACATAAGAATGTCATTTAAATGCCAAGTAACAAGAATTTCCTGTCCAGGATGTTGTAGGTTCCAGTTAGGCACAGGGTGCTGCTCACCATGGCAGTAAACTGTTAAAAAAATGCTGGGTGACGTAGGTAAAGACAGCAGGCAATCCAGCCGGGGTACAAAGTAAAGCAGGTAGCTGAGAGATTGCCAAGCCATTTCATAGCTGAATGCCATGGCTTACAGAGTGATAAATTTACTGATGAGCTTAACAGGTGTGAAAATAGCAAAGTACTTTGACTGTTCTTTGATGCTGTGGTTTTGTCTCAGCTGCAGAGATTTATTCAGCAGCCATTTATTTAATGATGAAGTGTCCCCAGGACTGCGGTAGGTAGAGGTCTCTGCCATTCCCAACATCTGTCCCATGGAGAGCTGGGTGGATTAAGAAGATCCTGGGTTCAGTCACTCTTTGTCAACTTAAAACAGAGACCTCAAGGTGAGAGCATTGACTCAATGAGTGTCTTTTCTCTGTTGAGATGCAGGATTGCCCTGCTCAAGCACTTGTCCTAGTAGCTGCGTGTGCACTGATAGCTGTCTAGTTATCTGAGTAGACTTACAGATGAGTATAATGAGGCTTTGGACCTCAGTATAAGAGAAGAAGTGTGGTCTACAACTCCTCTGTAATCAGTTCCTGGTTTGAGACAAGTAACACAACAGGGGCATCTTGTTTGGCTGAGGACAGGGGAGTAGTGACCACAAAACATAAGTGCATAAAGTTGGGTAATTTGCAGAGAAGCATGGAGTAGTAAGAAAGGACTTTTGAATGCAAGACTTGCCCTAGGATAGATCTGCATCAACCTCATAAACCAGTTCCCATAGTGAAAGTAGGCTAAAAATATAGGTGATTTGAGATAGCAATTTAAAAAAAACCCAACAAAACCAAACTTTTTTGGCTCAAGGACAAAGTTAATTAAGTTAATTCACAAGGACATTCACATTTGAAAGATTCAAGACCCAGCAATTTTTCAGAAGTTCAGTTTTTCTTAAGAACATAATTTTGTTTCTCTTGAAAAAGAACTTTAAAATTAAATTTAAGGTTTCAGGAATTGAAAGACAAATGAAAAGGTATTCTTTTATTAAGTCCACTATGTGTCTAACTCTAAAACTAGTCTCATGCTATTGTGGAGTCTGCCACAGTTTGCTGGCAAACAAATAGAGGTATAGTAAAATTGAACATTGTCTAAGAGTTTGATTTCATCTGGCAAAAAACTTGCTACAATAACAGTAATTTTTAATGGCCTCAATTTCTTCTTTAAGTAGCAAGTAATTGGTCAAAACTACCACATTTTCCATTTAAAAAAAATATTTTTCTTTGTCATGAACCAAACAGTTGGAAGAATTTCAGCCATATCTTATTTGAAGGGGATGACAATTACCTACATTGATAACACATTTGCTTTGTGTGTGTGTGGGAGCTGAAGATTACTGTCCTCTCATTTACATGATCATCTGGGATGTTATCTTCTGAATAATCAAAGCTATAGTACCTCTGCAGCAGCTTAAATTCAGATGTTGTGAGATTAGTCTCGAAAGCATCAACTTAGTCCTGAAAAAGCTTCCAATTAAGACTCCTTTAGTGAGGAGATTTGTATGATTGGGTCTCCTTATGTAGTGATGACATGCTGATCTAATGTGATCTACTAAAGCCTACGAAGTTCTTGTGTGTGAGGTATGGGCCAGACAGGAGGGCCTTTCATGAAATAAGAGCACTAGTATGGCCCCATGATTCAGGTAAGTCTTAAAAAATAAAAGTTTTACTTGTGTTAGGATGTTCAAACATTTATAACGTAAGTAGAAATAAGGCCATAAACTGGCAAATTTATCTCTATAGTCCCATAGAAATAAAACTAGTGCATTTTGGCAGGCTTAATGCTTGTAAGAGTAGACCTGGTTCTCTGCAGAGCTACGAGGGCTCTGTGTATAGGAGCAGGAAGAGCTGTTGAACATGAAGCCTGACCAAGTCACAACACAATGTGTTCATAAGTCATAGATTGTCTTCTTCATAGTCTTCTTCACTGAGAGGAAGTCACTGCTGCAGGTGGTAGAACACAGGCAGGTTTCAGTCAGTGGAGAGGTGGGTTTCCTCCCTGCAGGGATCTTACACTTGTTTTCCTGCCTGTTGTGTCAAGTTTTCAAGAGTTTTGTAACTGAGTAATCACCTGGCTCACAGTTTTAGGATCTGGTTTTAATAGCCCAGCTTCATTGCTTCTTTTTACATCTGACTTTAGATACATGTCAAGTGTTACATCAGACCAGATGAGCAGTTTAGCGCTGTTTCTGACAATGATGAATGCTGTATGCTTTGCAGACATAAAGAGCTGCCCTGGGTGAGTTTATAAACCTAAAGCATGAAGTTTCAGAGCTCTGAGAACACATAATCCATTGAAGATATTTTTCTTATGCTTATTAGGACATGTCTCTAAGCCCTTTTAAAAATAATGTCAATCTTTTTGACTTCCTCTTATTCCAAGTATAAAACTAAACAAGTAAATTAGAGTCTGCTTTCTACGTTTTTTCTTTTGTCTGATGAACTTGACCAGTTACAGAGCTTTTTCATTCAGAGTCTTACAGATACAAGATTTAAATGACTGATGAAATTTTTCTGTAGTAAATGTGTTATGTACTCATTGCTAATTTGTGGTTTTTATTTGGGGGGATTGGTTTTTTTTGTTGGTTGGTTTGTGTAAGTTTTGTTTTGCTTTTGTTTGGTTGGGTTTTTTTGTTTGATTGTTGTTGTTTGTTTAAAAAAAAAAACAATTTCAATTTTCACATATCTTTGTTGAGGTACAACTAATCCTCTGCTTTTAAAAATTGTTGCTCTTTCCCAGACTTTTTTGCTTTTTGTTACTTATGAAATGTGCTGAACAAAAGTGCAAAATACACAAAGAACATAATATTCTGTCTTCACTGCTGCTTAACATCAGTCTCTCCTGAAATGTGCTAGAAGCAGAGCAAAAGGCAGGAGTCTGCGCTTATTTTTAAATCATTCCTCCAGTAGGTAACAACTATTTTAAAACCCATTTGTAGCTGAGTTTTCTTCAACAGTTCTTAGCAATAAGTTTCTTCATACTTCACTTCTAAATTTTATCTGTTGTTATGCTGCTCAGTTATTTTTGTACTGAATCCTCTACATATCCTCCTGTACTCTTCTTGCATCCTTATAAATGCATGAATCATCTGTGTTTTAAAGAATCAAAAATCTGATTGTTTCTGAGATGTGTAAGTTGGGATAGAAAGTGGGCATCCTCTCCTAATGGAAAGTAAGGCCTCTGACTCCTGTCATGTCATTTTAGTTATATCCTCTTGGTAGCCACTGAGCCCTTTGTACTCTGAATATTTGCACAGAAAAAGTGCACTGCTGAGACACTGTGTCCTGACTGACCTCCTGAAGATCTCACATGTCAATAAAGTAATAGGGGATTTATGCCATCATTCTTTGCTAATATGTTTTTCTGTAAGGGAAAGTTCAGTAGATAAGGACTAGCTGGAAGCAAGGTTCTGTTTGGGCCATATGTTCGAAGTATGATCCTGGCAGTCTCCTGAACTCTGGTGATTTGACTGAAGGGAGAGGGAAACACATCTGATCTATTAATGGGACAGCTAAGAAGACTGCAATGAAAAAATTTTGAATGAAAAACACAATGGCATTTTGCTTCCTCTTCAGGTCCTCTCTGGGAAATAATTGAATAATCCCTCATTTAATTAATCCTCATTTAATTAAGCAGTTAAAAAAAAACAATGAATGCTCATGTGCTGTTTCTGCTTCTCTAATCCCCACTTGGCTGCAGCTCCTTAAGATATTCATTGAATATATTCATATTAGCTGTTCCTGAAAAAGCTGTTCCAATATTATGTTCCTGAAATCTGTTTAGCAGTAATATTAATGTCAGCACACAGAAAATAGCAATTTAAGCATATTCTTTTCATTCTTTTTGCAAAAACATTTGTTAATCCATGAGATAACTTTCCACCCAAATTTAATTTGCTGCTTTCTTATTTTCAAAAAGCTTTACAAAAATTATCTAAGATATTTAAATACATTGTATTTGGGGACTTTTTTTGTTTGGTTAGCTTTTTTCTTGTTTTTCAGAAATCTAAACCAGCTCAGTGAACACAACACAGCAGCAGAGCTGTTCTGTTCCTATCTCTTGCTCTTAATTATTTTTATAATCACCAAGTTAATGCCCATTATTAATCCTTAGCTACTATATTGACCACTTGCAGCCATCTACAGCTGACTCTTAATAACAGATTAAATGTTTTCTGTAGCTTTCCTGATTTACTCTAAAGCTCCTAGAAAGCCCTGGAGGGACTATTAAATTCCATTCTCCGTCTACCAGACTTCACTACAGTTTAAATACAGTGTCTATGGCCTTTCCAGCTCTCTGAAGCATTCCTGTCTTAGACAAGGGGTAAAAAGGGAAAGAGGAGAGTCTGAAATATAAGCCACAATAGGTTGACTTTAGAGCATTGAGGCTTTGGGAATGTGCTGTGCATAAAGAGACTCCACAGCTCATAAGCATCATGTTTATCCCCATGTGTGCATGGCAGTGCTGACATTGTTGGCATTTGACTCCCTGCAGAATGGCAGAGGGTCCTTTTGACCTGAGAGCTTGGTGTTTGTGAGGGCCTGCAAAGGGCCTGCAAAGGTCAGTAACTGTGATCCCCAGCTGTTGCTGGCAACTGTCGTAGCTCCTTTCATACATTGAAGCAGCCTTTTTTCTTATCCTCTCCTCAGCTATTGAAGAACTATTCCTAAATCTCCCTGCCGTGACCGTTAAAGATCATCTTGTCATTCCCACTCTGAGTTTATTCCCAGTCAGACTGTAATGCTCATTTATTAATCCATTTGGCCTTTAACGAATAAACTCTTTCCATAACCAGTGTTTATCCCACTAGGGTATTTCTCGAGAATAGTCATGTTTTCAGAGCCTCTAGACCAAGACAAGCTCTTCTAGTCTTCTCGAATAGCCTGCACATGTCCCAGGCTGCTCTAACTGCTCTTGCCTTTATGGTTTGAATTTATTATGGTTCTCTAAGAAAGGACAAAATTTGTATTGAGGTAATTTTTATTTGTTATTCTATTTTTAAAAGAATGTGTCATTTAAAGAAATAAAAACATTGAAACCATAGGACCTATGTCTCTTTCCCTCAGTAGCATTATTTTTGAGGCCTTTCTTCTCCTACAGAATCATGTAAGTGGTTTTGTGCTGCTGTCTGAGAGAAGGAACGCTGCAGCTCTGGCAGTGCTGTCCAGTGCCAAGGAACCTCACAGCTAGGGATCCATTCAGGCAGTATTTTCTCTCTTGGCCCATCCTCTGGTCTCCATGCAGGCTGACGTGTTTCTTAGTGGCAAAGTTTGTGCAACAAAATTCTACTTTCCTCACTCTTTACATCCAGCGGTAAGCTTGGCTTACTTAGACTAACTAGGTTTTCCCATATTATTGATCCAAATGTCTGGCTTGAAGTCTTTGTAGGAAAGGGAACATGCAGATTTTGGAAGAGAGTCAAATTTGTGCCTTCCTGAAAGCTGCTCCCTCTGCAATGCTTGTGTTTGTCATGTGTCAGTGATTTTTGAAGGTTGTTTATTGTTGAGCTTTAATCAAGATAATGATCTTTCTGGTAGCATGTTAGAGACAGAGTGCCTGCTCTTTCCTCACATCCCATTTCAGGTCTGTGCTTTCTGTCACTTTACACTGCTGACCCAGGCTGGCTGCTGTTCTGGTTTCACTCAGCACTGTGCCTGAGTAGCTGTCTGTCACAGTAGGAGCACTGAATACAGGTGAGGACATCTGAACACTGAAGGAGTACTGTTCCTGCAAAATTGATCCGTGGGGATGTTCACCTTGAAGTAAGTATGCAGTGCACCCTTCAGGAGGTCTCACTTGTGAGAGACTAGGCAGAAATGTTACTTTCTACTAAATGGAGAAAGTAGCAGGATTTACTATGTCTCTTAGCAGGGACTGCATGTTTTAGCAGACCATTGTCCGTGACTAATGAAAAGGCCAGGTGAGAGGTCTCTCAGGCAAAGGGAAGCACCCCAGACCTTTCTTATTGTCCTGTCACATTGGAAGCTCAGAGTCAATCTTTATGCTTCAGAAAAGAAAATATTCTGTTCTGCTGCAATGTGTAGGATGTAAATGGGTATAGATGTCTTGCACTCTCTTCTCCTTTTTTCTATAAGCATCTGTCCTGTTTGTTGTCTCCTAACAGTATGATAGTATAAACGGTGACTTGCATTAGTGTGTTTTTAACTTCTTTTAGGAACTGTTGGAGATGGTTTTTAGGATGTTCATTGGCATGTGACTTTTTAACTTTCTCAATCGTAGTTTGATCCACTGCTTGAATACTGTTAATCTGTATGAATCATTTGTGTTGTTGAGGCTTCAGATACTGCTGCCGTCTCAAAGCCACACTGTGTAAGAACTGTTCAAATATAGAGTACATTATAGCCAACGAATAAACTTTAGCAGTTACTGTTCTGAACAGTCTGAGTGTTTGATATTCAAATATGTATACTTTAAGTAGATGAATGTTGTTCAGATAAAGCGGCATGGCCCAGGGTAGGCCTGTGCCAATCACATTTTGAAAGGCAGAGGGCAATAAAACTGCTCAGTTTTGAATTGATGTAAGCTGTTAGTTTGGATTTTCATTTTCAGAGACAAACTGTTGAAAGTGTTCTTTTGAAGCATTCAGCATCATAGAGTGAAACATTTGTTTCTTCATCACACTGGAAAAAAAGACAGTTTTTCCATTTCAGATACAGGGCTGCAATTATCATAAACTTGTAAATCCTATTTCAAAAGGGATTTCTTTACTTGGATTTTTTTTTAATACAATAGAAAAAAAGCAGGAGAATTTGGGGACTTTTTATCAAGGTCCATTTTGAACTACAGCTAAGGAAATGACAGCAACTTATTTAATTGCCCTGCTTCTTGTATGTCTGTGCAGGCTGAACCTGGAAGTGCTGTAAGGCCAGCAGAGCAGGAATCTGTTCCTTCTGTTTTACCTCCCAAATTGCTGAGTCAGTTACAATCAATCAGAGCTCTGTACGTAAAGCCAGGTAATGATGCATTAGCAAAACACAGCTTGACTTGATTTGCTCTGCTTATATACCATGCTATGCTTCACTTCCATTTGTAGCATTGAATGCAAATAGTCTTTACACTGTTATACAGGCCACAACGAATATAGAAAGTGTTGAAGACAACAAACATAGAGTTTTTCAGTATAGTTCTATACATTCTTTAGAGTAAATCTAAAATAGAATCTGGTAATGTTACTGAAGGAACAAAGGCAAATCACTAACATAAGCGGAGGAGAATAAATCATAGAAAGTGCCAAACTTAAACTGGTATTGTTAGTTAGGAAGCAATGGTCTGCAGTGGTAATAGGTCACTTATCAATACACATAGTGCAATAAAGACAGTAAGTTGATTAGTTCAGCGAGGTTGCCCAGATTAGTACCAGCTGAACATCTGGACAATATGTTTCAGACTTTGCATTGAGCCTCTACCATTCACATGAGAGCTCCCAACTTGTTTTATGTAGACTGTTAACCTCCTTTTGCTGTTTATCATGACACAGAGCACTTACATTCCTCTGCCTGTCCCCCAGTTCCTTCACCTCTGGTGGTTCTCAGATTTGGAAATCCCAACCAAGCAGATTTTAAGGTTAGGCAAGATAAGTGACTGCCTCCCTTTGCAAGAATAAAAGGCTGCAGAGAAAGTCAATTTACACACGTGAAACAATTTATTCTCCAGTCATAATTTCCTTTCTGTTAAAATTGGCAAGAGTGATACATCTGATTTTCTTAATAATTTATAGAGTGCATGGGAAATTAACATGAAAGAGCAGCAAAATGTTCTATAGCCTGATCTAGAAAAGAAGGTGAAGCTCATGAGACTCCCCATGCTGCATTACTTTCTGGTCAAATTTACACCTGAGAGAAGAAATGGATCTTTAGAGGTTCCTAGCATGTGTTGTAGAGTAGAAAAATAGTGTTAAGTGGGAGCCCCTCATGAAGGTCACATGGGTTTTATTACTATTGCTGAACAAGTGTGTCTCTCCACATAATGCTCTGCACTGCTTCAGAAGGGGAGCTGCAGAACTACTGCACGGAAGCCATTGTCTCCATAAGGATACTCTCTCTCATATGAAACTTGATTTATGTCTATTTTATCAAAAAATGTTGGAAGAGTGCCCACAGTGTACTCATTGCTAGGGCAATGGGATGCTGTCCATCTGGACTACTCTCTGGATTGGTTGTGGGCCTTTCCAAACTGGGAACATGCATCCCTCCAGCGTGAGCCTGACTTCTTTTCAAGAGATGGATAGACTCCATATCCTGTGTGGAATAAAAATAAAGGGGCAGATAACATCAAGCAACTGTTTCTTGTGTGATACTGGAAGACTCCAGCAAAAGCCTATTGAAAGCATCTCAATGCCAAATTTTGAAAAACTGCCGTATCTTACTTTGTTTCCAGATAAAGCTCTACCTTTCTATACTGCCTTCCATTCTGGATGGCTTCAGGCTTGATTACCCAGTATGTGTTTTAAAAATATAACAAATGCTCTCAACAACTGTGCACCCCTGAAAATGCAAAGCTTTGCTGGCTGTTACAACCTGAGCTCACAAAGCTTCTCTAAATCATGGCAGTCATGTAGATACATGTTCATCTTTATTTTATTGCTGCCTCAAGTTTAGATGTTAGAATGAAAAGTACTCTACAAGGTGGCCTCTTAGGTACTTAAGTAGTTCTGCCGTGCCAGAGCACAAAACAGACTGACCGTCCTTATTTATGCATGTTTGTATCACCATATGTCCAATTAATACCACAAAAAACGTAACAAGTCACATGGTAACACAACAAAATGGAAATTGAAAATACTTCTGTTTCTTTTCAGTTCACACTCTGTTACAATAATACAACTGCAACAGAATGTGAATTGAAAAGAAGCATTAAGAAGTGTTCTTCAAGTCTACAGCACCAGTAGACATATAGCACCAGTTCTAACTGTAGAAATTGAAAATCAATTAGAATTATCTGTGGAATAATCTTTTAAAGATAGCCATACTTACAAAAGCAGCAATTTCTGTAAAACCTCCCCATTTTTAAGACAGACACAAAGTTTGAATCGAAGTCCCAAGTCATTATAGATGTAACAATAAACAAATTGTTGTCAGAATTCAACACTTGTATTTATGTCCTGCTATCTTTGTAGCATCACACATTAAAAGTAGATCTTTTGTTCAGATCTGTTGAGGCATGAGTTATGCTGGCATGGTAATTTGTGAAATATCACACCTCATGGTGATTGCAGTGAGTCCCATAGCATCACAGCACAAGTTTCACGATGAAGTGCATTACTTCTCCATGTTGTATCAAAATGTGTGAATAGAATTGATCTGGCACCTGAAGTTTATCTTCAAAACACCCATGTTAGTGTGGAAAGAAATAAGCACAGGACTGTATTTAACTTGTTTGAGTGAAGGGGCGCATTTCCTCTTTATGGTGGTGCAACACCAATCTTTATGGAGACTGTTGCAATGATGGAGCGGCCAAATTGCACTTCGAGTCCCAGGTGACTTGAAGAGAGTTTGGGTGCAGCTCCCATGCCACAACTATGTCATTAACTGAGCAAACCCCAGCCATGGGAGGAAGTGATTTCCCACAGGAACTGCTAAAGCTGAAATGATGGAGTTGCTGTGGAGTTGCTGTTAACATCCTAACAGGGCCCTGACCTCAAGCTGAGCAAGGAGAGGAGCCCTGAGAATTCCTCCTTGGCAATGAATCTGGGACATCCCTCTTCTCACTGAGAAAAACAAGGGGTTTTAGCAATATGAAGATTTTGGTATACAGCTTGAAGAATCAAGAAACTTTGTGTGATCAATGTACAAATAAAAAAGCTTAAAAAAAGGCTATCATCAGACAACCTTTCCTACCCATTTACACAAAAGACCCTGTGAAGCAAGACTTGGCAGATACACAAGATTTTGGAGCTCCAGGGTGAACCATTTAGTTTAGCCCAGTAATACTATAGTTAAGGCATTTTTTTACTTTTTCATTATACCACAAAGAACCATTAAGCAAATGAATTATTTTTTTAGTCTTAGATATTTTTCTGACTTGGTGCAAGCCAAGAGACACTTAGCTGAGATCAGTGATGCCCTTTAAAGTTAGTTTCTTTTGCTTGCTGTTTAAAGAAAAATATTTGAAGCAGAAAATATGTTTCCAAGGTAAAATATAAATAATTGATCAGCATGGAATGAATATTTTCTTTGCAAGTGTGAACAGGATATGCTTTTTGCTTTGCATTACTGATAAAGGAATTAAATTTTACTAATAGCACATACCATTGTTAATTAATATAGAGCTTATTGCACAAAAGTGTAAAAGCTAGATTTTTTTTTCCTCAGTCTTTTTTAAAAAAAGGTGACCTGCACATTACATATTCTTCATGTTTTTTCAGTCTTTGGCACCTGGCAACACAGAACATTCCTCATGTAATAAGTGCTATCAGTAAGAATATTGTCTGCACTGCTTACACATTGCGTTGTTCCTAATCTATATTGATTGCATTGATTCAGATAAAATATGGGGGATGCAAATGAAAGTGGGTCACTTCAGGTAAGTGACTATATTTTTCCCTAATATAAGCTTTGCAAAACACCAGAGAGTTGGGCTAAGTATGTTTCCACTACATCTTACCTTTCCTTAATGAAATAAAAGGGCAAATTTTTCCTCTTACAGCCATAATTGCACAGTGCAAGTTCCTTGGCAATAAGCAGCAGCAAAACTACGAGGCAAAAATATCTCTCTCGAACAAAGCATGTAATGATTAATTTTAGCAGATTAGCAGTGTTTGCCTAGCACACCCATTTTTCTAACAAATACCAATCTTGCTGACTTGCCTATGGGCTAATTGGTTTTCTTGGCTGTGTTGCTCATGGCCTCTTTACCTAATGTGAATTAAAGTGTTTGGGAGCACTACACAGCACAGCTTCTCTCTCATAGAGCAGATTTATGAGAGAAAAGCCTCAGAAAAGCCTAGCTTGCTAAGATGTCTCATTATGTCATGATGCACAACTTCAGGCTCCTGTATGAGGTTGTGACTTTGCTTTACACAGCAACTGGGGGAAGGTGTTTGCTCTCAGTAAGCTGCTGTGTGCAGTTGTGGTAAAGTTTAGAAGAAGCCAAATAGGGTGCTAGTCTCTCTTACCGGAATAAACAGCTGATTCAATTTTCCTCAGATTCCATGATTCTCCTGATTTTAATAAGTTTTTAGTTATTCTATCATAAAAAACTGAAAGCTGAAAAGAATAGGCACTTCATGAAATCCCAGTTCTCAGCATCCCATAAAAATCTCCAGTTTAACTTTATCCTCTTTCCTTCCAAAAATAAATGAGGCAAATTTGGAGTATTTCTCCATATTCCATAGAATATGTAATGTTAGAAGTAATCATTTCTAGTCAGTTTTCATTGATCATTGCTCAATTTAAGAAGCACTAATCATGTGTGGAGGTGAATTTAGAAAGCCTATTTTTGCACAACAGGAGGATCATCAGAGACCAAGACCTATTTGCAGCAAAGCTTAGCAGGTTCAGAATTACTGGCTAAGGGGGCAGCTACCACAGACACTTAGAAAATACTTTAACTTTATTTGCTGTTCCCTCCACACATTTTTTCTTCCTCTGAAACCAGGACAGTCCAGTTTTCAGTGATTCAAGGAGAAATCTCTGGTTAAGTACAAATAACCCAGACCACAATCAGGCAACTTTTACCACCAGAAAGTTGTGTTTAAAAGTTTTGTTCCTTCTTCACATTTCACCTGTACAAAACTCATAGTAACTATTGTGTAATTAATGCTGGCAGTATCATTGTGAGGTACATAAGGAAATAGAGGAAGAAAGACTGGAGAGAAAAAGTGATGAGAGAAACAGAATTAGAAACTAACTGCACTGCAGTTTCATTTTTACAAGGCATCTAGAAGCACTCAGTTATTCCTGATGATGACATTATGAGTTCAGAGCCATCTTCACAAAACATCAAGCTTTATTATTTGCTGTCGCTGTTTGTAAAAATCATGCACAGAAAATGCAATCAATAGAATCTTCTCTGCTGGTGTGTGAATCAGTCCAGAGCTCCTGCAACTGACCATGGGAACATGGCCTTCTGCAAAGGCAGCTTTTTTCTGGTATAAGATCCAGCCCTCAGCTGCTCGTTACCACTTCTTTGCCTAAGACACCTAGCCTTGCAGATCTAGTGATGCAGATGATCACACTGAGTGCTCCCAAAAAAGACTTCATCACACATCATTGGGTTAATTTATGCTGATTACAAGGCTGATCTGATCTAATCCTGCTGATTTTATACCAAAAGAGTGAAGAGGAATTCTGTTTGCACATCCATCAGGTCAGTTTCTAAAGGTAAAAGAGATTAGTAGCAGCTCACAGAAAAAAACCTCTTCCACTGGCAGAGCTGTCTTTATAGTGAGCTATTTGTCTATAGCTTAAATTTTAGATTCATCTGTGATTCTGATCAATGCCGTTCCATTAAAACATGTTAAATATTTCCCCTGTAAGTAGTTCATATAGGCATGAAGCTGTCAATATTCTCTCTGACTCCCTGAAGAAGGCTGTGCACTGGCCAGGACACACACATACTTCCAAATATGTAGTTCATGTGGAAAAGAGCAAAAGACCTTTTTTTTTTAAATTAAACTTCTCTGCATCTCTTTAGTGGAAGATATTTTTACACAGAGAACTCCTGTACTGTTCTGAACACTTGCAGGCCATGAGTTAGGCGTCAGGAATATGAAGAGTGAAAAGCTTCAGAGACAGTTTTCAGCCACCTCAGCAATATATAAACAAGATCAGAAGCTAGCAGGCTGTGCTGTAACTGAAGTCCTTTAAGTACTAACTAGCTCTCATGGGACCTAGCCCAGTAGCTCTGGAGACAAGAAGAACAACAAGAATAGCTGCTGACCATATATTTGGGGGAGCAGAAGGGGGGGTGCGTGTGCTTCATTCACTATCCCAGATTATGCTCTGCAGACCTCCAAAGAAATGGATTTGGCCAACAGTAGATATTTGCTCCTCCTTACATCTCCACAAGTCCTGCCAACATACTGACAGGTTGGTGTCTCTATTTCCCTGTCTTCAAGAAAATAGATGTCTTCTTTGTGGATGTTCTTCAGCTCCAATTTTGCCTTCTCCAGTGTAATTTTGGAGACTGGGCTGATCCATAAAACAGAAGAGTGAATTTGTTTATGATCCCATTTTAACTGTTCCTCAGCTTGGCTAAACACTAGATCTCTTCTGAAAGGGTTACAGCCTGAAGTTTGATGACAGATAAAAGTTATGAATCATATGTAGAAATAGCAATGAAAAAAGAAAGATACAGCCTTTGTAGACACACTGTTTATAGATGTGGCAATAGAAACAATAAGAGGCAGTCCATTTTAAGGCAGTCTATAATTCTTGCTACAAAAAAAAAGCTTATATAGTTTTCCCTGCCTACCGTGTGTGACTACCATGGAGAACTTGATTCTAAGTTATTTGACTTGAGTTTGGCTGAATTATGTACCTATTGAAACTTCCACTTGAGTACTAATACTGTAGGAAACACGTTTTTCTAACAGATTTTACTTTTATTAGCATTTCCTAAACAGCTAATTGGGTAAGGGAAGCATGATGCAACACATGGTATTTCAAGTCTTTAAAATAGTTTTTCCATCCAGCACATACATTTGGTTTATACCTTACCTATTTCTTCTTATCCTTCAGCTTCCTAAGTGTGTTGAAGGAAAGGGTCAAATGTACTATTCAAATCCACCAAAGATAGTGATCCCCAACTCCACTTTTAAAAAGCTAGAATATACTCTAGCTATAGAACAACCAATATGCTACAAAACACTGTAAGGGCTCTGGAGATCACAACATACAGTCAGGAGTTCACATGTAAGCATTTTTTGTTAAATTAGTTTACTTGGGATAGCAATGAGAGACTACAAAGTGTCAGCCTCTGAATTTCTTGAAGAAATCAATTTTTTGCCATTTAGTAACAAAGGACAAACTGAAATTATCCAAGGTTTATCGTGAGGATTGTGCATTAATTCTGATATTCTTAACCAATAAAAATGCATGACAATAAAATATGTCTCTGTTAAGGAAGAGGTCCTAGCCATTATCATGGACAGCTACCACATGAAAGCAGTTTGCACATTAATTGGAGAACTAGGTGAAGACATGGAACGAGTGAGTACTGCATTTACTAAGAATCTTGTCCTTCCACCACAGGTAACACTGGCAATAGTATTAACAGATTCAGCTGGTAGAATTAAGCCTTCCCTTTGATAATACTTAAGCACAGGGCAAAGCTCACTCTAAATCAGAGGCAAAAGTTCAGTGTACTAAATCAGTCCTGACACAGCTGGTTGACAGAACTTCTGTAATAGATTAATGACTTGTTCAGGGTTTGCTTGAGGGGAAGTTGTGGTTATCTGCTTACTTCTATCTTATCATTTAAGTTGGCACCAACACATTACCCCAGTTTTCCTTCCTTCTGTGCTGTCACTAAACCCACTGAAAACCTCATTGGTGTGGCTTGTCAGTGGAGGGACAACTGCCAGTGCTCTAGCCTGATGTGTGTATGTATAACTAGTGTTCTTGGCAGTGGTTGAAGGGTGTTTTTCAAGGCCTTTCCCATTTTTTGCAGTCTTGTTTGATGTGAACTTGAGGACTTATTACACCTTTAGAAGGAAGGAGGCAACTACGTTTCTCCAGTACATTTGGCTGAGAGGGCATATGTATGTGAGCCACTGCTAATGCACTTGGCAAAGCACATCTGCACAAACACAGTGATTGATTCTAGTGCAAAACTGCACAAGGATAGATAGTGTTCATCCTTAAGGCAAAGGCATAGTTGGTCCATGAAAGTGTGAAGAGTTATTGCAAATACCTAGTAATTAATTTCCCACAAAAGACAGTAATGGCTCAAAGGAGCCCTCACAGGCTATAAGGTAAATAAACTGAGTGTTAATAGCTCCCAGGTAGGTCTGTAGAGCACCACTCAGAGGGTATTTTTCAGGAAAGTTTCCATGTGACTGCAACTGTTTAATAGTCTGATGGCAGGAAGAATATTTGCTCTGAAAGACCTTGGACTATGAACGTGGAAGACTTCTTTTTTGTGTGTGTTTCAATTTTTGTTTCGAAGGATAGATTCTTTTGGTCAATTTAAAGGTCTTGTGAAGACCAAGAAAACAGAATATTGTGGGAAAAGAAAATGCTAAAACTAGGACAAAGCATAAAATATTTTTAGAGACCAAGTGTATTTCAGATTAAGATGTGAATGTATAGTAAGGGAGAAAGTACTTCAGTGTGCTGTTGATCAAATACTTGGAGTCCAAGGTTATGTACTTTTCAGTATGGATGGGGGACAAAGTTTGATCCACTCCTGTGTAAAACATCCTTCCTCCTTATATAGCTAGTACAAGGGCATAGAGTCACAGCAGTCTCTGGTTGCTTCCTCTTAAGGCAGAAAATCCCCAGAAAGGTGCTGTGATCTCTGCCTCAGCCTATGTACCTGGATGATCCATTCTGGTGCATAACAGTCGCAAGGAATGCAACTCACAGCCCTATAAAACTAATTGTGAAATTATCGTAGAATTATTCTCAGATGTCTAATAATTAAGTTATCGATGCTAACATGAGAGTTCATTCATTTTCTGCTTTTGAAGAATTTGCATCTACACTTTAAACTACCTTAATCTAAACTTAATCTCTGTAGTTTGATCAAATTTAGGCGTTTTGGTGGTGCCATCAAGTGGCAAAATGCTGTATTGCAAAACTCCAGCAACATCCAAATTCACTTAGTCTAAAATCTCTTGAAGAGCAGCAGTGAGGAAAATAATCCTTGACAAACCTCCTCCAAAAATACATATATATAAATATGTACGAGAAAAATGGACTGAAATACACATGGTATCATGGTTACTTCAGTTACTTCAGTTTGATCTGGATTTTAACTAGTAGAAAGGCTAATATTTTTGAGTATTACTAGCTAGTAAATATAGGCAACTTGTAAAACAAACTCAGAGATCCTTGTTGAAGGGATACTTAAAGTGGCACAATACTGTATTCTGAATTTCCTTCCCAAGTGTGTTTGTTGTCCTTTGTTACTAGCTAATCCCTTTTTACAGAGCATGGCCCTTCCATTTCATATCATATCTGCACTTCATATCACCAGAGTGAAATGAATATTCAGTTTGCTGATATATTCACTAAATTTGCAATCTGCTTAACAGACAATTTAGACTTAGAGTTCATCATTCACACACACATCACTTTTTTCCCAGCTGAGTGACGTTGTACTATTGTTCAGTAGGAAGGCCTCTGTGCAAAAAGAAAGCATAAATATATAAAGCTTATGCTCTGTTTCCTTATAAAAATTCAGTGATTAGTATGTTTTTGTCTTGATTTCTCAGATGACCCTTAATATAAAATCTCATAGTTGATGCCGGTGTGGAAATTATCCTGGGTTTCAAAATCTGCATCGTGCAGGGCTGAGTTTTGAGAAGTGCTGAGAATCCATACCTGAATTTAAAGTTCCTGAGAATGTTGAGCATTTACCCCCATGAAAGACTGGTTCCTATAGTCCCTCACCACACACACCTAACACTCAGCAGGAGCTGTGGGAATGCCTGAAATGGGTGCAGATTCCAACTTTTGAGGCTATAAGGAGTTATGGACAAGAATTTGAAAACAGCTCCACACCAAAACCCCAAAACAACAAAAAAGAGTGAAAGTGCCAAAATGATGGAATGGCAGTTGGAAAAATCAGTCATAACCAGTAAGATTTTCCTGGTATTAGAAAAAGCCTTACAGTTCTCATGTGGATTTGCTAAAGCTGAGCTTCACTCCAAGCATCTAATCAAGTGTCTGTTGCTAAAAGGAATGGGAGGCCTTAATTGCATGAATAAGAGATATTGGCTGTGAGAAAGGGAGAGAAATTAGCTGAATCAGAAGGTATTTGTTTGACTTCTGTGACTGGTTCAATGGGCTTGAGGGTTATGACACAGCTGAACAGGAATATGCGTATAATACTGTGGCTCAAACCACAAGTTCAGAATGGTTATTGTCTTTCTTCTCTTCCTTCTTGAAGCACTTTCCCACATTTGCACTGTCTGGTGTAGTGTATGCCACAGTGCTGGCAGGTGAGCAGCGTGGGTGTTGTTATCCGGGGATCTGAGTGGCAGAGAAATGACGAAAAGGCAGGGTTTCATGAAGTTTCTCAGGTGTTTATTTAATTACTTGTGTGCACTCATTCTACAGCCTAATCCTAATCTAAGCTATTTTCACTACATCTATGTGTGTTCTATGTCTAGCTTACCTACCTTAGCAAACCCNCTCTTGAAGAGCAGCAGTGAGGAAAATAATCCTTGACAAACCTCCTCCAAAAATACATATATATAAATATGTACGAGAAAAATGGACTGAAATACACATGGTGTCATGGTTACTTCAGTTACTTCAGTTTGATCTGGATTTTAACTAGTAGAAAGGCTAATATTTTTGAGTATTACTAGCTAATAAATATAGGCAACTTGTAAAGCAAACTCAGAGATCCTTGTTGAAGGGATACTTAAAGTGGCACAATGCTGTATTCTGAATTTCCTTCCCAAGTGTGTTTGTTGTCCTTTGTTACTAGCTAATCCCTTTTTACAGAGCATGGCCCTTCCATTTCATATCATATCTGCACTTCATATCACCAGAGTGAAATGAATATTCAGTTTGCTGATATATTCACTAAATTTGCAATCTGCTTAACAGACAATTTAGACTTAGAGTTCATCATTCACACACACATCACTTTTTTCCCAGCTGAGTGACATTGTACTATTGTTCAGTAGGAAGGCCTCTGTGCAAAAAGAAAGCATAAATATATAAAGCTTATGCTCTGTTTCCTTATAAAAATTCAGTGATTAGTATGTTTTTGTCTTGATTTCTCAGATGACCCTTAATATCATTCTACAGCCTAATCCTAATCTAAGCTATTTTCACTACATCTATGTGTGTTCTATGTCTAGCTTACCTACCTTAGCAAACCCCATGTCCGTGCCCCCAGACAGTGTGTCTGGCTGGGCCTGGACATGTTTACCTACAAGATGTCTCACAGCCAGGCAGAGGGGCTGCTCTCTAAGATGCCTGCACTATGTCTGTCTTCTTCCTGCGCAGTTACACCTATATAAGACACTATATTGTTTACATTAATCACCTAACGACCTAAAGGTCAGGTTCTCCTTGTCCAACCACAGGAATCAGGCCGTGTCCAGTCGCAGCCTCACTTCTACACATGCTCAGGCAACAACTAGCCTGCTGCATCGCCCATGCGTGGGCACCTGTGGTCACACAGATGTGCCCAGCTCTTGTGCAAGGCTGTGTGTTCAGAAGTACTGAGCACTTCCATCTCATTCCTGTCCTTCCCTCTCAGCCCCATTGTACCACAGTAGTACCCAACTTCCATCCAAAGGCCAGGTCCTGTGCATCCTTCTGACAGGACAGCTGCTGCTGAGGGTGCTCCCTTCCGACAGACTGTGCCACAGCAGGCTGCTACTAGAGAGATGCAGTGCTCCCTCTAGAGCCAAATTCAGGGATTTAAGAGGTCTGATTTTTCAGTCATACGATTTAGTGTTGGGTAGTCCTGCGAGGAGCTGGGAGTTGGACTTTGTTATCCTTATAGGTCTCTTCCAACTTTAGATATTCTATGACCATTTTATATAGAGGTTAGCTGATAGTAACACAGAGGAGAACAAGGACAGGGAGGCATGTTTCCAGTCTCTGAGTCATCTCTTAACTCTTGGATGTCCTAGTCTGTATCTCCCATTCTTGTTCTCCAGGGAAGGCTGCAGGATTGTCCTTGGACTTGTCTGAGTCAGCCCCAAGCAACATATTCTGCTTCCAAAGATTTCCCGTAAGTCAGTAATAGTGATTTGAAACCTATCCGAGTGTCTGAACAACAGAGATTTGGCATCATCAATCACCTATCTATCAGAAAATCAGTCTTTTTTTTTTATTTTTGTATTTATTTTATTTTATTATTTTTAGCTTATGCTGTCAGGATGAACAAGAAGTTTTGGAACTTGATTCAGTGGAAGTGGCACCAACCCCACTATATTCTAAAGAAAAAATTGGCTTCAATAAGAGGCTAGGGAAAGAAGCCGTGACTCTGAAAGCATACCCCAAAATTCTTCCCTTCAATTATTGTCTAGGCAGATCCCTTCTTTTATAAAGCTGAGCACTGACTTTTCATGTTTATGCCTATGGTATTTGTGGATGCTGTAAATTAGGCCAGAAGTGACATCTTTAAGGTCAGGAAAGGTATCTGGGACAACAGCCAACAGTAAATAATTATCAAATGATGGGCAAAAAATAAATATGGAAATTTGGAGCTTCAAGTGTTTTCAGCTCCCTTCAGAAGGCTGTGTGTGGAGATTTGTGAGTACCAATAGATTTCCACATTAATATTTAGGATATTATGAAAAGAATAAAAGCTTAAAGTGCCTATTTTTTGAATGAATCTGTGGTCAAACAGATGCAGATATTTACACATCTTAGTCTCAATTGCTGTCCAACTCCTTATCTGCTTGGTGCTTTCCTTGGTACAAGCACTTCACTTAAACATGAAGGTTGGATTAAGTCTACTATGTTTTGATCTGTGAGAGGAAGAAAGGAGGTGATAGATACATGTAGCATGTACATCTTACAGTGTAATTGAGTCTCAGCTGCCAGCATGTAGATACTTGCATTGTCCTCCCAGTACTGTGTAAGTGGCATATGGATGGCAAAAAATATGCAATAGAACAGATGGAAGCTTTAGTGTCTAATTCACGCTGATCTCAGAATTTCTTATTTATGCCTATGAAAACTTCCCCTCTCCATCTCTAGAGAGGGGAAGAAATGTTATTGTTTAGTAGCTGTTATTCACACTGAATGCAAGCTGTGTCAGGCATTCCATATGTATGTGCTAGTGGCTGAGGATACTCAGTACATTTCCATACATTGGTGTCATTTGAAATCAAGCAGTTTGCTGTGTTTCAATGCATGTTCACCTCACACAGTTTTGGTTTACAGAGTTGTAAAGATGAACATTAAACTCACTGAAAATTTAAAGCTTCCTTTTCTTTTCTGTTGCAGAGGTTTTTCAGTCAGGAGAACACATGCACATCCAGTCATCTTATTAAAGAGTTAAGTCCTGCAAAGAGCAGAGAGTTGGACTCATGATTGTTATGGGTCCCTTCCAACTTGAGATATTCTATGATTCTGTGCTTGTTTAAGAGTAAAAATGTGTTTTTTAAATTTAACTTATCTGTCAGAATTTTCCAAAAACCTTATCAAGGAAGTAATGAACTGTTGTGATATGTGATGGGGATGGTCACCTTCAGAGTATTTTACTGGTGTGCTGTCTTCCTCCACATGAAACCAGAGAGAGTGATGTTAGGTGAATGGGTTGGGAACCAGCAGCCATGTGTGTGTGTTGTCAGCCCTTCCATCACTGAGTGACCCCCATTCTTGTTTAGCTGCACTTTATTTGTACTACCATCTTTTTCTGATATTGAGTGTTTCTTTGTTAATGAGTGAAGCAGCTGGACATGGCTGCAGACCAATAGCAGTGCCTCTGTTGACCACAATGTAGCCACAGCACTGCTATCACAGCAAAGGCTGTGGTGAATCATGCAGCCATCCCAATTTGCTCCCAATCAACCTTGGGTTTTCCTGCCCTATTCTCCAAAGTATGGCATTGCTGTAGGTTTCTGGATGTGTGTTCCTGATGGAGCAAGGTGTATCAGCTAATGAAATCCTTGTTTAAGCAGAGATGCTATTCATCTTTGCTAGTGTTGAGTATTAGCAAATGGAGGAGATGGAGGGAGGGTGTTTCTTATTAACCTATACTGGGAAAAGTGCCACTCTGCAAGTACTGCCTGGATTCAGGCTTATGGTGTTTTTCAGGTGTAAGGTTCCCCTAATTCTGATTTTGTCTTACATTGTTTCGAAGGTAGAATAACATCTCTGAGCACACATCTCCTAAAATGTGAGAGGAAATAAGCTCGTTATTATATGCTTATGATCATTTCAGTGAGCATTATAACCTTTGTTATGAGTATAGAATTTTAAGTAATTTAAAATATTGGCTATGGAAACTTCTTAGAGTACATTTTGACTCAAAGTTTTGACTCTGTGGCAGAGTTCTAGATATCTAAATAAATCTTAGGGAAATCTATGGGAGAGCTCATGATCTACAAGACACAGACAGGGCTGGTACATTGTGGTTTGTTCTCCCTGGTTTCTTGGCAGTGCAATGTCCTCCTGTCATGTAGTTCCTTCCATGTGGTTCAGCTGTCTGATGCTGTTTCTTAATCCATTTTGCCAGGGAGCAAAGGACAATGTGTTTGTACTATATGATGAACCAAAATAAGAATCTGATGTGCCACAGATTATCAGAAAACTTTTCTGGTTTTCAGTTTCTGAAAGAACCCAAGCATCCGTTTCTTAAGTTCTGTCTAAAACTTTGTTTTCCCTTTCTGAAAGTAGTCAGGCAGATGCCAAGTCACCTGTGTGGCTGCAATGTTTGTATTTATTAAGCCAACTCTCACTGGAAACATTAATAAGTCATTCTGTTGACTGCTATCTGTAGGCTACTAAGTTGCAGAACAACCACTTTACCTTAGACATAAAAGAGTAGCATTGTATACAAAGGTCTGATCATCCATTCAGCCCAAATAGAACTGTGTTAAGCTTAAAATATTTTCAAGTCTCCTTCTCACAAAGAAACATTTATAACCGATATTGATCTAGTGATATTGAAGAACTCAAGGACACATTAAAAACTGTTTCAGCCCAGAGATTGTCAAAAGAGGGCTATGTTGAACACAGTTTTAAAGATTGTATAATGAAAAATCCTTAAGAGTCTCAGCAATGATTTAATAGGAACTATTAGCGTTTCTAACTTCTACACTTGCAGATTTATTCTGAATTCTGACAGACAGCTTTCAGCTTTCTGGCTCTTTTGTTCTGAGTAAAAACTTATACCACTAAACAACTAGTGTTCTGGGTTCAGAACATCAGTTTGCTATGCCTCCTTTATTATTAAAAAGTTACATTTTCCCCTTCAGATTTCTTTTGTTCTGGGGAGCTCAAGCCAGAGTGTATGAATACAGTGTCTTAATTGTGAGCTTGTGAAGGGCTGCAGTTACTGGTTTGGTCAGTGCATGAAGCCAACACATCACAGGGTGTGTGTTGCTAACAGCTTCCAGAAGGTCTTTGGAAAGAGAGTTCTTATTCACATTGGCATTTTAATCTGGATCAGGAGTCTACTTTGACATGAATCTCCCAATAGTCTCTATTTTGAAGTGCCTTGGTCTTGGAGTACATGAACTGTGTTTCTTCTGGATAAAGTTATGTGGAAGATGTGCTCCAGGAATTTCACCAGGATGGTACCACAGCCACAAATGGACCCTCAGTCCCTGGAATCACACTAGAGATAATTCGAAGAGGCACTTGAAATGTATTTTTTCTGTACCTCAGATCCTCAGCACCAACTGTATCACTCTAAACATCTTCTATAGTCCACATAGTCACTGAGCAATATATATTGATTTGGAATTCAGTGAATTTTTTGGAGTGGGATTGGGTGAACTTTTTAAAATTAACTCTTTCTAATAAATGGCTATATACACAATCTTAGTATATCAATGCTGCATCTGACTATCTGATCATAGGGTAAAATCCATAGATACCTTACTGGTATATATTTCAATGTAGTATTATACAAATACCTGTATGTGCCTCTGGTTATTCAGGGGCACTATTTATCAATGCAAATATTGGTAACAAGTACTCTAGTCCAAGAAGATAATGTAATAAAATTCATGGATGCATTATTATTAAAAGCTGAGAACAACTGTTCTATGTATTTATATTTCTGTATTTATGTGACTAGGAAAAAGTATATAATTTTTAAAACATATAGTATTTTAAAACATGCAGCTGTCTCCTTTTCAGGCATGGATTGATGAGTTCATGTGAGTGTGTGTTTACATAGCAGAAGAATGTAGTTTACTACCTGTGTTACAATACATATTTTCCCATTCATAGAGAGAAGAATCTTACAACCTGTCTATGTGTATTTCACGCTTGTGTTTCAGAATTGGGTCTAACATAGCTGTCATCTGAAAGATGTTTTGCTGTTGCATTCAGATTCTGACATCACAGCTCATTCTGAACTTAATTTTTCCTTTTGCTGTGTATCCTGTATAGCCAACATGATTCTTTCCCATACATACATTATTCACATTCATACATTAGATCAGGCCTATAATTCAGTAAACTTTCGAGTCTATCAATAGTTAAAAGAGTCCAGATGGAAATTCACCAAATTCCTGTAATGCAAGGAATACAATGAAAACTTGCCTCAGGGCAGAGATATAGGTGAGAGGCAACAAGACACAGTTTGACAATTGTTATAATCCAATAATATCAAAATACTCTGACTGGAATTCAGATGTTGAATATGAAACATTACAAATTGGAGAAGCTATCAGGTGTAGTAAAGCAGAAGGCTGTCAGAAAGATGGAGCTAAGACTGATTTTGCTAACAAAAGAGATAAAGTCTCATGTGAAAAAACACAGAAGGACTTGAGGCTCACTCTGGAATCTGTAATGTATGGAAAAAAAGTAGAAATTTAGATTAAAAAAAAAATTGTCATGAATACCAAACAGCACAGACATTCAGCTTTCCAGACTTTTAAAAACTGCAAGAATTCTGCTATATCTTGCACCCTATAACTGAGCCTGCAAAATACAGTAAAAACACACTGATTAGTGAAACTTCTTGATTATACATTGATGACTATGAAAGCAAAATGCAGGCTTCCTGTAATTTAAAGTCTTAATTGAAAAGTTTATCTCAGTAATTTTAGGTCAACTTGTAATCTAGAAAAAGATCTAAGTTTAAAACAGGAGTAGGTCAAAGATTAGCGTGATAAATGTTAGTTATTGATTTGTGAAATATGCTATTTTTTTCCAAATTAGAAATGCAATATACATGTTTGTTTTATTTTTTATGAAAATTATTTCAGGAGATTTTGAGTGCTAAAGCCACATTATGATGTATTTTAGCAGTTCGCTTTTTAGCTGTAATGAACATATTTCCCAGGGAACTGACAGACTATTGATTGCACAAAGTAGAAGACAATTTGGTTCATTAAAGTAAAAAGAAAAAAGTGTGTCTTACTAGTAAAACATAACCACGAGAAAATACTTCCGGTACAAGTAAATTGATATCAAATACTTCTATTTTACAAGTTCTGTTCTTACATGTCTTGTGAGACCGTTGGACAAGAAGGAATTTGAAGTGTAATTAGTACCTCATTCAAATCAAATGTTCTTGATAGGCTTTCAGATCCCTCATTTTCTCTATAGTATTGGGACAGGTCGTGAAGTAGCACCATGTTTTGTATTTGAACTTTTAGGTGAAGATGCATGATAAAATATCAAATATCAAAGAATTTGTTACTGCATCTGCATACTGAGGAGGAAACAGATCTCTGCCTAATTCTGGCAAGTGTTGACAAGA
The DNA here is from genome assembly GCA_013390005.1 of Calyptomena viridis. Lineage (NCBI taxonomy): Eukaryota > Metazoa > Chordata > Aves > Passeriformes > Eurylaimidae > Calyptomena > Calyptomena viridis. The sequence continues at coordinate 9,377 of WEIV01027542.1, read as the reverse complement.
AACAATGGTTGTTTTCACTACTGCTAGTTGGCATTTGCACCAGGCTACAAAAAAACAAAACAAAAAAAAAAGGCAGATTAAAGAGGTATGATACTGTCGCTTTGTGTTACTGATGAACAGAAAGTTTGGAGAAAGTTTGGACTTGCACTCAGAAAATCTCACTTGGTGAACTCAGATTCACTTTGAAGTTCCAGTCCCACTCTGGAAAGGGTATTAAACTCATGATACTTTTAATAGAAAGGAATTTCTTTTCCGTAGTTGCCATGATTTTTTTTCTACTTCTGTGATGAGGGGAAATGCTTTAGCCTTCCTTTCACTTGAATTAAGTTATATTTCAACACTGGTTGATTAGCTATTCATCAGGAGAGCTGCTGTATTAAGTCAATATATGTGTCTGTGCTCTCCAAAACCCCATGCAGGTATTTATACCTAAACAAGTTCCCTCTGTTGTGAGCTGCTCTGCTGTGCAAAAGAAAAGCACCAGCACTTCTACTGTCTACCTACTTTCTACTCTGGTTCACAGTGACAAAGAGTCTTCTCGCAAAAAAACACCATCAACTTCTTAGTGAAGCAGACGAAGCACTACTGCTTCCTCCCCCATCCACTAAGAGCAAGTAGAGCATTCCCTTGTATCTGTTTCTTCAGGGATAATCCTGAGGAAGCCCACAGGAGCCCATTTGCTCTATAAAAAGCACAGTAATAACATTCAGAGTAAGTATAATGTTTAGTATAAGTTCACATATACAAAGGGAAACACTCTGCTCTCCACAAGCTGTGATAAAACTTCTTTTGACTAAAACCCAAAGAGTTTTAGTAATGGAAAAGACTGGGGGGCTTTTGTTTTACCTCCGTACATTTTCAGTTTAAGCCACTTCTGCATTGCTCTACACTGAATTGTCTGCTAGGTTTTAGATATAGATCTTACAATGACAAGAGGAGTCTGAGAAGAATCTTGAGGAGAAAGGAGCAATATATGTTTATCTCATGAGGACTTGTTTGGTATCCTGACTTTGGCAAAGCTTTGACTCTCTCCTTCTCTGGCATATGTCAATGAAATGCAAAAGATTTTGCTTTTCTTTATTAAAATAGGAAACTGATTAAAAATATTTGAAGTATGTTATTCTTCTAGGCTATCTGGGGATTTGGGCCATATGGTTTTGAAGAAAAGAAGCTGATGCAGTATGTTCAAGTGAAAAAAAATCACTTTAATTCTATCCTGCTGGTAGTTTATAGAGTATTGGGTGGTCTGCTATGGTATCTACATGAGCTCTATGGGAATCTTACCCTGGTGACTCAGATTCAAGTACAACTGAATTGCAATGAGAAAAATGTTGTGCGTTGTTGATCCTTAATCTGCCAGTGGGCAATAAACAGAAGCCAGACTTTCCTTCCAGCAGAACTGCTGTGGTTCTAGAATATAATGCAGTTCTGAATCCACATTATTCAGACCCTAGTAGAATTTCATCTCTCTCCAGCTTTATTAACCTCCCCCAGACATGTATTTCTGAACTTCCAGAATTCAGACATGTACTTCCAGAATTACAGGTAGAGCCTGTGACTAGTAGATTTTTTGCCCCTGCCTGTTGCACATACAGGGAGGTGCCACATTTCATACATTTCACACTTCTCCTTGCAACTCCATGCCAGCAGCTGCCTACTGAGGCAGGGATCTATGCCATCAATTTTACTTCATCAGTCCCCTAGCATTTGAATCATTATCCATAGCACCAGATCATGATCTGACTGCTTTCAGCTCTAAATCCACAATGTACATACAGATTTACACCCACCTGCAGTCTTAGCCAGCATACCAACACCAACCTCACTGATAGGCAGCAGTCCATACCCGTTTGTCAAAAGGGTTCTGAACATAAATGTCCCGTGTCCCTGCAGCTGCACTAGTCCAAAGCCAGCATGCAAATCCTAAAACTTGCCTTCATCTCTAGAAAAATGGCTCACTGCACAGCACTTCCAGGTGGGTGGCTCAGGGACCTCAAGTTCGTAGCCATTTACGCCTCCCTGTAGCAGCAGGATCCAGGTCCAGTGTCAAGACCTCCCTATAAACCACTCTGTAGACACAGTCCAACGCATGCAGAAGGATGCACATTGTCTGTCCAGTTCTGTTCCCTGGAAGACTGGCCCAATTCTTTGGCAGAAGCCAAGAGGATTATAGCTTAGTGACCAAATATCAAATCCTTATTGATCCAGGGGAAATCACCCAAAAAGTAACTCAGTAGTTTCCAGGATGATATCTCTCCAAAGCAGGAGCCACGATTACACATTTCAGCTCCAGAGCTTTCAGAAATCTGTGGTCAAGAGAATGAATTATCTCACTATGAGGCTTTGATGAGGAAAAGCTTTCAGTGGGAGAAGGCAGGAAGGTATAGGAAAATGATACATTATTATTCTGAGAAATGATACCTATATAAAAATTGATTTCTAAATCTAACAACCTTTCAAATATTGTGTTTACAGAACCACAAAGGGATATTATGCCAAAAACCAAAACAATATTTGGGGAGTAACCCCACTCATCACAAGCTTTTATTGCATGTATCTTTGGAAGAAAACATTAATGGGAAATTGTAGGGCAGGACTCTGAACTAAGACTGCCTTCTTGTTCAGTCCAGTGACTGTGCTTTGGCTTGTGTTCTGGTAGTATTTGGCATCACAGTGAGAGGGTGTTGGGGATCTTCTGGAGAGATCATCTGGAATGAGGCAGCTGGTGATGCCAGCAGGTGGTTAACTGTTGTATGAGGAGGGAGGATGTTAGAGCACACCTGGGAGCTGGGATTCAAGATACATATAGGTAATGTGTGGTTCTACCTCTCCTGAATAAAGCACTAAATACAGCCACAAGCCAAGCCAGTTACAGAAAACTTGACTGGAAAGAATTGAGTGAAATCATGTGGGTGTTGGTACAATTCTTAACATATGGCTGAGCCTAAATAGATTTCGAGTAAGGCAGGCAGCACAGCAGCAGGACTTCTGGGAAGTGCCAATTTTTATTCCCACTCTTGGAGATACCAATATTCTCTGCCTAGGTCTTGTGTGGGATTTTCACACCATCCTTCAAACAGCTGGACCTTGCCACTGGTGGAGTTTGGATTCTGGTTAGTTGGCTTGCTGAATGTTTCTGCCTTCCTGTGTTTGACAGGCATGGTGATAGATTTTGATCTGGTTTGCTTTCTTCTGCGGACCTTTTCTTTTTTCTCTGTGGCTTTTGTTTGAGTTGAATTGGCATCAAAATAAATGGATGCATTTGAAAAGAGTGTTTTTGTTCTGTTGTTTTTTTCACTAGTCAGAGCAAAATTAGCTGGAGGTCCTACTTTTCTTGGAAAAGCAATGTGAAAAAAAAGCTGAAAGCATGTCTTTTGGCAAGTGATAATACATAAATAGATTTTCTGAATACCTATTAAATGCACTGTTGTGTTATTAATAGCCAGTAGAGTCAGTAATAGGTTTATTATGATTTTGGACCACTGGTTTGTTTTTGACATGGATGGCTTGGCCATCACATTAAAGTGAACTACTCTTTAATGTTTGTGCCATGTGCAAGTGATACAGCTGTATCAGTGATTTTCTGAGTTCACAAGCTTAATATATTCTGAAAAAAAATATTTCCAGTGTTTCTTTTTCATGATTAATCTTAGTCTAGCGCTGAATGTATGGAAAGGCTCAGCAGAATCTCATTCATTTCATTAATTACTCAACTGTTGAAAAATCTCTGTTATTTCCTTCCAAAAAAATACTATGGAAGATTTAGAGTTGTGGTTTTAAGATGTGATGGAAATGACCCTCCTCATTTTGTTATAGAGGGTGTGCTGACTGGAGGAAAAAGGCTTAGGACATCACTTCTAAACTCTAAATCTTTACACAAAAGAGGTGACTCCTACATGTAAATACCTANTTCACAGCCTCTCTGGGCAACCTGGCCAGTGCTCAATCACCCTTACAATCTGAAGTGTTTCCTTATGTTCAGATGGACTCTCCTGCACTTCAGTTGNGGGAAGATGAAGGTCCTTGATACATCTCTGTATAGCTCCCTTACCAGGCTGCAGTGGATATTCTGTACTGATGTGACAGTATTGTCAGGGAAAGATAGATATCACAGAATCACAGAAGGGTTGAGGTGAGAGAGGACCTCTGGAGGTCACCTGGTCCAAGCCCTGCTCAGGCAGGGCTACCTAAAGCAGGCTTCCTAGGACCATGTTTCCACAAGGAGAGAAACTTCACAGCCTCTCTGGGCAACCTGGCCAGTGCTCAATCACCCTTACAATCTGAAGTGTTTCCTTATGTTCAGATGGACTCTCCTGCACTTCAGTTGGTGCCTATTGCCTTTGGTCCTGTCACTGGGGACAAATGAAAAGAGCCTGGATCCATCTTCTTTACATCCTACCTTCAGGTATTTGTACACATTGATGAGTTCCACCCCTGAGCCTTTTCTTCTCCAGGCTGAGCAGTCCCTGCTCTCTTAGCCTTTTGTCATATGAGAGAAGCTCTAGACCCTTTGTCATCTTAGCGGCCTTTCACTAGACTTTCTCCAGTAGCTCAATCTCCCTTGTTCTTGATAGTCCTGCACTGGACATGGTACTACAGTTGTGGCCTCATCAGTGCTGAGCTGAGAGGAAGGATCGCTTCCCTCAACCTTCTGACCACTCCTCCTCATGCAGTCTAGGATACCACTTACCTCCCTTATAGAGAAGTCATGTTGTTGGCTACTGTCCAGCTTGGTGTCCACCTGCTGGTGGACAAGTCCTTTTCTGCAAACCTGTTTTCCAGCTGACTAGCTGTCAGCATGTACTGGTGCTTGAGGTTGTTCCTCTCCATATGCAAGACTTTCCATTTGCGTTTGTTGAACTGCATGAGGTTTTGTTCAGACCCCTGTAGTTGGCAGCATGACCCTCTGGTATATCAGACATTCCTCCCAATTTTCTATCATCAGCAAACTTGATGAGGATGCACTCTGTCCCGTCATCCAGATCACCAATGAATACATTGAGCAGGACTGTCCCTAGTACTGGTTCCTGGGGTACATTGCTCATTATTGGCCTCCAACTAGACTTTGTACCACTGATCATCACCCCCTGGGCCCAGCCATTCAGCCAGTTTTGAGTCTTCTCTTCCAGCCCACAATTCATCAGCTCCTCTTTGAGGATTTTGTGGGGAACAGTGTCAAAAGCATGACTTAAGGTAGACAATGTCCATTGCTCTCACCATGTCTACAAAGTAGTAATTTCATTGTAGAACATCATCAGGTCGGTCAGCTATTACTTCCCCTTAGTGAATCCATGCTCCCAATCCCTTTGTCCTTCATGTGCCTGGAAGTAGTTTCCAGTTCAAATGAGGCTGACAAGCCTGTAGTACTTCCATTTCTACCTCTCTGTGGGTTTTCTTGAGAGTTTGCCCATGGTTTTGCTCTTATTCCAGAGTGCTTGCTCCTACAGTCCCACAGTCAAGGCCTGTCAAAGGTTGTTCCCAGGCTCTAGCAGTTATGTGGAAAGTGGGATAAAAACCAAAAAAACTATGCCTTTTGAGGAGCAAAGGGAGGAATGAGCCTTACAGCAAGGCACCCCTTGAATTCAAAGAATAATCTGCCTTCTGAAGTAAAATATTCCACTCTCAGGGACAAAAATCACTTGATTGCTCTGAAAGACAGATAAGACAGACATAAATGTGTGTTTAGCTGTGGTAGATATATGATCTCAGGTCAGGGATCTTATAACCTTCCCATTTACTAATGCAGAAAAGATGAAGACGTGATGAGGCAGGTATTAAACCTGGATCTTCCCCATGCTGAAACTGAATATGCTTCAGATGTGAAATGTGACATAGCCAGTGGGAAGTAAAAATAGAAACATAATTTCTAAGTGAATAAAGCTATATTACCTATATAGTGATGGGCCAAGGAAAGACAGCCTGTTCAGCTAAACAGAGAGAAAAGAAATTCATGTAATTCGTATTTTTCCCCTAATTTTGATGAAGAAA
>WEIV01027539.1:0-10100 GCA_013390005.1 Calyptomena viridis | reverse complement strand
TTACTGGTACTTGCACTAAGGCAGCCTGAACTCAGCCTCATTTTAAGTTGTACACAAATCCATTCTGCGTCTACCACAGGTGATGCCATAAAAACTTTAGGATCTCAGGACATTTTGATCTAACGTTGTAATGTGTCTGTAAGAGTCAAAGGAAAAGATCAATGGGCTAAGAGGTTCTGGGATGTAGTAAATGGCAAGTGTCAAGACTTTTGCCTCCTGAAGTTGTATTAGCTATGATCTGGGGCCAAGGGACCTCATGTTCACCAACCGAGGGTAAACGTTAACAGGAATACTTCTTGTGCACTTAAGACACAATAATATCAGTGTGTCTGCTTGCCAGCTGTTTGCAGTATGTTCAATCGTGTTCACCCTGTTCCCTCACTCTTTCTCCTCCAATCCCTGCACAATGCACAAGTGAAAATACATATCAAGGCAGCAATCTAGACTGAACTTTTCCCCAGAAAGCACTAGAACTCCATTATAAGAGACCTGACAGTGTAAATTTAACTATTCAATAGATTTGAACCTGACTGGCAACACAAACATATGCAATTGAGAGCAGATTAACTCTCCAAGACATGTGGAAAGTTGTGTGGCAAAACAAAGCTCTTCTAGTAAAGACATTTTTTCTTTTAAACATAAATCCTATGTTGTGACTGGACTTAAGATAGTCTGGCTTTCTACAGATGCACCATCTTGGCTTTCTTCTTTTATGCCATTATTCACAGCAGAATTTTATTTTAAATATCTGTTTGAGCTAGAGCCACATCTACAGATATGTTAGAAGTAAGTACCTTTGTAGATTTGGGCCCCTGTTCTCATAGCCCATTGCCTCCATTGTGCTTGCTTTCCACACAATATGTATCTCTGTGACAATGGCTATGGTTGTATTTGTTTTGAACACTGGCTGACAAGTACAAGCAGAGCAGAGGGGGAACAGAAGGGTATAGGGAGCAAATATTCAATTTTTAAAAACTTGTGCCATAAAATACATCATAATTTTCAAGTGAAAAGGACATCTTCATTTTCTAAATGAGCCTTTTAAAATGATAGGCAATAATGGGAGAATAAGTCCATTATTCATTTATAAGGGAATTAGCATAACAAAGCTGCTTAATGTNTAACAAAGAAGGCAGAAAAGAGAAAATAATGATGACGTTAGTAGTTTCACCTTGAACAATGTGAATGCCACTTTTATTGTGGTCGTCAGAGCACCCGTAGTGTGGTTTGACTGGGGAATGGAAAAAATAAGGCCTGGGAGGCACCTGCTGACCTCCTCAGTTTAGGAGTCCAGTCACTGCACAGTGGCAGAAAGTCTTAGCCATCAGGTTTGTGTCCTTCCTTTAAATAATGCAAATGGAGTTTTATTCTCTGGTCTACTGCCTGCATATCAACAGCAAAACAACTGAGAACCTTTCTTTGGGTTGTCAGAGCAATGAAGTCTCATTTCNAATGTATCTTTTGAGCACTGACAGCATTGCAGAAAGAAAGGCTGGAGGTAGGAGCAGAGAGAGTTCCACCGTTGGCCATGCAGCACAAAGGGGTACATAATAGCTAAGCAGCACGATTTAAATTAATCTGAACAGTAATTAATATGAAAGAAAAAAAGAATTATGAGCCTTCATCTTTGAGAAGAGTAGCCTGAATAGAGAAAGACTTATTTTTTAAATATCTTTAAATCCCTTTCACAATTTTTCTTTCTGTAAGTTACTCTTTAGTGTGGACACAGTCTTTTCAAATTACCTGTTCTTTACTAAATAGACTCAATAGTACAATTAAAAGCCTTTGCTTTTCTGAAAAAGATCTATTTCTGATGAAACATTTTCCATACTAAGTCATAGCTATGCTGTCTTGTGAAGAAAAGGAAGGCACCATTCTCAATCTCCTTTTCTTAGAAAAGAGCCTTTTACTCTGTATTCTTTTTTAAGCTTCAGTGAATCCAGCCTTTTTATCAGAATAACCCATAAAAGAGTTTTATTCAGGTTTATTTTATTAGTAGCTTTGTCCCTACATAGTTGTAAGCAATGCCATTTGATGTATGGCATCATTCCATGTTCTATTTCTGTATTAACAATTTTATATAGTACCCTTTCTCTTTTTACAAGAAGACACTAATGAAACCAGCACTTTCTGATTTCATTCCTCTTTCACCCGTTAATTGACCTATGATGCTGTTATTTCCCTCCGTGTAGGTCTAACGGGAATGGACAAAACTTTCTGATTACTGTTGGAGAGCAGAAAGGATGCTTACAATAAGAATCTTGCAATATCTCTTCACAACGAAGAAGGGAATGGCGAATTCTTCTAAGACACACCATGTNTGAGCACTGACAGCATTGCAGAAAGAAAGGCTGGAGGTAGGAGCAGAGAGAGTTCCACCGTTGGCCATGCAGCACAAAGGGGTACATAATAGCTAAGCAGCACGATTTAAATTAATCTGAACAGTAATTAATATGAAAGAAAAAAAGAATTATGAGCCTTCATCTTTGAGAAGAGTAGCCTGAATAGAGAAAGACTTATTTTTTAAATATCTTTAAATCCCTTTCACAATTTTTCTTTCTGTAAGTTACTCTTTAGTGTGGACACAGTCTTTTAAAATTACCTGTTCTTTACTAAATAGACTCAATAGTACAATTAAAAGCCTTTGCTTTTCTGAAAAAGATCTATTTCTGATGAAACATTTTCCATACTAAGTCATAGCTATGCTGTCTTGTGAAGAAAAGGAAGGCACCATTCTCAATCTCCTTTTCTTAGAAAAGAGCCTTTTACTCTGTATTCTTTTTTAAGCTTCAGTGAATCCAGCCTTTTTATCAGAATAACCCATAAAAGAGTTTTATTCAGGTTTATTTTATTAGTAGCTTTGTCCCTACATAGTTGTAAGCAATGCCATTTGATGTATGGCATCATTCCATGTTCTATTTCTGNAAATAATGCAAATGGAGTTTTATTCTCTGGTCTACTGCCTGCATATCAACAGCAAAACAACTGAGAACCTTTCTTTGGGTTGTCAGAGCAATGAAGTCTCATTTCTAGTATTACTGATCTTTGTTCCTTCACCTGTGGACTCTTCTGGTATGTTCAGCTCGTCTGTTCTCATCACGCCTTTATTCTGTACTGCTAAAAAACAGTGCGCTGCTTTGTTAAATGGCATAGGACAGCAGGAGAAAAAATTCATCATACACAAAAATAACAGTATGCAGACTGCACAGCAGTTCTTCACAAATTACTCTCACTTCAAATGCGAGCCAGAAGCAGCACATCTTTAAAAGGAAAGCATTTGACAGATTACATTCCTTAATAAGTCTCATAATGCAAAACCGAGGGGAAGGCACTTTTAGAAAACTGCTCCTAATTCATGTTTTATTACAAATTAATGATGCAAACAGGAAAACAGAAACTCCATTACTTATTTGCATTAGAATTCTTCCATCAATGAGCCTTCAGTTTGAGTTTTATTTGTGATTTCTACTACTCCTGCTTTGGTTAAATTTATGAATTATGTCTTTATTATTTTGGTTTAATTTATGTTTTCTTGTTATCTGGAGTAGTTTAGAAAGAGCTATGAAAGCTTGGTGAAATCTATTTGGCAAAGTGAGACTGTCTTTACAGAAAAATTAACAAGGTTTGCCAAGCTTATGAGCCCAAGGGTTGTATCATTTAAATCTTTCTTTTATGCTCAATGAAAAAAAAAAGAAAAGCCCTTGGAAATTACTTCTTTGGCACTCAGCACCAGCCTCCATTTAATTGTTCTTCCCTTTGGCATTGCTGCTGCTCATTAAGATCTAGGAAAAAAAAAAAATCCACTTTTACAAGTTCCTTAAAGGTCCTATTCATATTCTTCCTCATTTCATCCCTACTCTCCTGGTCCTTTTCTTCAACTGTTCTCACCCTTTAATATTAATAGAAAACACCTTTCTCTTGCAGCCCAGCTTTAGTCACGAAGCAGACATTTGGAGGCAGTTGTTGATTTATCTGCTTGGAAGATCTGTTGAATCTTTTTCACTCTTAACAATTCTATGATTCTCATGCTTGCAAGGATGACAACTTTCACCGTGTATAAATGTTCACTCCATGCAAATGTGTGTATCTGTGTTTCTGTATGACTGTACATTTTCAAGCCTTCACTGTGAACCTACAGGCAAAAACAGTAGAAAGCCATGGGATTTAAGTATATCAGTTTCCTGGAGTTCACTATCTCACTGCTGTTTGTGGATTTGTTCAAGAAAGAAGATTTGTTATATTAGTATTTGTACTTTTCCTTCCCTATTCAAACTTGTAGCATAGCAGAATTTCTGTCTCAGTAATGATTTAAGATCTACTTATATTCTTTAATTACTTTCCGTATGCCATTTGTTCTTTAGACCTAGAAGACCTGTTCTCATCTGTTGACTAAGTATTTAACATGAAGTGTTTCATCAAAGACTAGACTAGTCAAGGTTCACAGTCATAAAATAAAAGGTAGAGTCTGATGGAATGACATTAATTCTTTGTCCTTTCCAAAGATAGCTGACAAATTAAAAACAATAAAGTATAAGTTGGGACACATGACATTTTATTTCTGGTTAGCTAGGGAGAGTAATACATGATCTATGGGCAGGTCCATCAATCTCATCTTGCCAGAGATGAAACTCCATGTGTAAGAGGACCTCATCTAGTGTTTGTTTTCTTTTGCTTTGTTTTGTGGCCTTTCCATAAAATTCATCTTTACAATAAAAATGAGAAAATTAAAAATGAAGTTTTTGTGGTGTTCAAAACTACGTATGCTAAAAAAAACCCCAAATACAAATAAATATTTTGCACACTACATGGTGATTTTTTTTTTTCAAATATGAAAATCTAATAACAAATTCATTCTGGAATCCTGCTTTCTTTCAAATATCATATTTGTGCCACAGTTGTTTCTAAGTACAAGGACAATACAGAAAAGAGGTCACAAATGTAACCAAGAGCAACCTTTGTAATTCCTACTTTCTGGGTTAGCCACAGTCCTATTCAGCCGTGGTATCAACTAAGGGTGTCTCAGAGTAGCTTCATTTCCAGTTTCTTCTTATAGCATGGAGTATCATTGCCATAGTCTTAGGGAAGCAGGGAAGCGAAAACACAACAGATTTGTTAAGTCCACTGGCCATAACAATGTCTTATCCTTGGCTTCAGGCTCCAGTCCCACAATTCGGCACCACAGCAGGTGCTGAAAGCAGAGTAGTAACTCTATACTTGAGTCATATTTGTATCCTTCTGGTGGCTTAGTGCATCAGAGAAGGGGTTTGTGCAGGGTTTCACTGGAGAATTCAGGTCTTTGTTCAGTCAGCCATTTAGTTTATATTGGTGGATGAATGGTAGATATGTGATGCATGACTCTTTTTCTTCTCTTCTTGAGACAGGAGCATGCCTGTGAGAGGAGAGAAGGCTATCAGTTAGCTAGGTAAGATGTCAGTCTGCCAGTGTGCCAGGAGTAAAGGAGAAGAAATACCAGATAGGAACACAAAAAGGAAAAAAAATACTCTCATCTTCATGACTTCAAGCTTTAGAAAACATCTGGCCCTATGGAAAGTGTATATTGATTCAGATATTCCCTAGAAAGTAAAAGAAAGGGTGTTGTCCTGGTCTTCTGTCATACAGTATTACAACTTAGTTTGAAGTTTTAAAACCTATGGACAACAGATATCATTCAAGAACCAATTTCAAAGTTAAACTTGTGTTAGACATTAATCTAATACAAAGCCCAAGGCTGTGAGAACAAGCAAGTGCACTGTTTCTATTTCCTTCTCAATATCAAGAAGAGTTTAGCCTTATAATCTTATTTAAAGTGTTTCCTTTGACTAACCATGTGCTTAACAGGATCATCACACTGTAGATTCCAAATCAAATAGCATCCAACAAATTTATCGCACTGCTTGTCTCTCATGAGAGGTTCCAGACATGATCTGGCAAATCAAAAGCACTACCAGAAACAAGAGGAAAATGAACATTCTGTAAAAGCAATATATTTAAATGCAATCCCAAAGCAGTCCTTAAAAAATAAGCATTGTAGCTTCATAACCAGTAAATTATGAAAATCAAGGCAGTGGAATCCAGTTTTATAAAGACCTAATTAGGACAGTCAGTAAGATTGTTTGGCTCAACTCTTGGTTTTTTGAGTGCTTCCTGCATTTATAAAAAGGCCCAGAATGAATATGAAATAGTGAATAAGAAGAAATGTTTTCTTAGGAGAATGATTTCAGGGGGTTTTAATTCTGAAAACTCCTTAAACTTCTCAATGCTAGAATCTAGTAAGACATGTCAGAGGGAGGTTTACTCTGTATTTAGTATCTCTGTATGTCTTGATAGAGTATTGCCACTGACTATGGTGAAAAAAATGGGTAATGTATGAAGTAGGCCTTGGGTTTTAGGCAGGATTATTTCTTTTTTTATGTTCTACTCTTCTGTATTAACAGACCTTCTTATGATTTTCATGTTTTTTAATTGAATCATTTTGTAGATTTTACATCCAGTAAATTTTCCAGTAAATAGTACTTTCAGCTGAAAAACTGATTACTTTTTCTCATGGTAGGAACAGTAACAATTTCATAGGAATGGTGGAAGATTTTCCTGGATGATAGATAGGATTAGGCATTTGTTACAATAAATCTAAGCATCTTTTTAGTTATATCTTTCTTATATAGGCATATGTTGCATAGTACTTTAAAAACTTCTAAAGAGTTTAAAATGCAGAATGCAAGTACTGAGTTTAAAATCTACTGCAGTGTCTTTAAGAATTTTCTGGTATTATTGCCTCAGAATATGTGAAAGGTGCATGTTGGAGTCCAGGATATCTGGACTACCCCTCAAATTGCCCTGGAGGGTCTGGGACCCTCGCAGAGACCCCAGGAAAACGCAGTCTTTGATCTATGCCTGTGGGAAAAGCTTCCAACACTCGTGGAAGAAGCAAAAGCAGTAAAAACATAAGTTAGATTATAGTTTAGTTTATCACAGAGGTGAAACTTGTAGTTTTGGGTTTTATAGTATGGATATAAAAGAAGACAAGATTGAGGATTTTGGGTGTTGTCCTAAGTTCTCTTTTCTTCTTCTTGCTCCATGTACTGCAGTAGAGTTGGCACAAAGGCGTTGGTAGAATAAGATTGAGGTAGAAGAAACGTGTTAGCAACAAGTTATGATTACTGGTACAGAATTGTAAATATAATACGTGGTATCAGTTAATTGGTTAACAGAGTCCTTAAAACATTTCAGCAGTCGCCATTTCATGGCTTTTGCAGCACATGCTTCAGTGTGTTAAATCCAGGGTCAGGATGGCACACTGAAATTGTGATAAGAATTTAATAAACAATGACAGAAACTGAAAAGCTGTGAGTCCAATCTCTTTTATCTGGTACGGGACTTTGATAATTAGAAGAAAAACTCCAATTTAGGAGCCTGGGCCACGCCAGGTGCAGAATGTACATGAGCTGGGCAGAACTACAAAACTCTCAAAAGTTACACCCTAAGGCATGTAGCTCCAAAACCATTTGACACATAGGAATAAGTATAAAAACAGCAAATTTAGAGCAGACCTCATTAAATATATGTAAAGGTTTCAAAAGATACTGTGTAAAAATAACAACCCTATGATTAGATTACTTGAAAATACACTTTAAAAATGGTTTAGATGTTGACAAAAAAAAAAATAAATCTGGAGGAATTATTCTACCAGAGATGTTGAACTGATATTGCAGGAAGTTTAAAATGGTATCTCCCTTTCCATTTGTCTCAGGAAAGCCAGTTATATACACTTATATCAGTGTCAGTACTGCTAACTTCAAGCTTTTAATTAATGAATCAGCCCAAAAAAGTTTTATCATTGACCGAAAAATCATTAGGTTAAATGAAGGTGAGTAGCTTATTCACCATTTTCCATTTCTCCCTCTGTAAACTGTCTTGTTTGTTTTCAGAAACTCTTCTCTCAGCTGCAGACTAGAAGGTTGTCCATACTTTAAATGAAAACTAGGCAATTTCTTGGCACCCCATTAAGCTTCAGGCACAGGAATCAGAGAAAAACACTGTATACTGTAGTCTTTGCAATTAAAACAGTTGCTATTTCAGTTTTGATATGAGAACAGAATGAAAGTTTCATGATTCTTGAGTGTTCAGTTTGAACATAAAGGCTCTTTAGCAGGTACCAACACTCATTTTCCCCTTTTAAAACAGAATTCTAGAATAGTACCTGAACGGTTGAAAGTCCTTCTCAAGTCAGAGAGGGATAATATGTTGCACTCATACTCAAATTAAGAACAGCTCACTTGTTTTTCAGTTTTGATATAGAAAGAGGGAATTATGGTGGACTTCATGAACATTTCTCCATCCCTTTACCTTTCTCTTATCCACTTTTTCATAAGCATATTCAAGAACAGTTAGTGAATTCAGTTCAGTCCAGAAATTCACAGAAATTGTGAATACAATAATTAGCCAGGCAATCTGAGACCTAAAAGCCCAAAGAGTCAAATCTGTAAAAAGATTTCTAAAGGTCTGGAATGACATATACTGGAGGAGCATTTGAAAAAATGTGACCTATCATTAGTAATTAAAAAAGTGTTTCTATCTTTTATCTTGATTATTTGAAAAAATAAAAATGAAATTGCAAAGAGAGTACCTGGAGCTGTTGTTCTTGCTGCTTTTATTATTTGCTTGTGGACAGTAGTATATTCCTTCATCAAGTGGACTTGTTAGTTAGGAGCTTTCATTCATTATGGGCCTGCTGAGGAATAGGGCAGCTCATTTAGTGCCAGCATACACAGGTAATGCTAAGATGCTCAATGTCTTGGGTTTTGTTAACAAAGTTTCCCAGGCCTTTGCTCCTGGGAAAGGACTAGAAAAGCTACCACCAGTGGAACAGAACTGAGTCAAGTGTCCATTGACTAATCCCTGGGGGACTGTTATGGTTTATTTTATGGAAAACTTTTTCCCCTTTGTTTACAGGCAGGGCTGCACACGGTGGGGCAAGGGGGTGTGGGCCCAGCACACCCCTTTTCCCTGCTGGCATTGGCTCCACGCCCTG
Organism: Calyptomena viridis; assembly: GCA_013390005.1. Lineage (NCBI taxonomy): Eukaryota > Metazoa > Chordata > Aves > Passeriformes > Eurylaimidae > Calyptomena > Calyptomena viridis. The sequence continues at coordinate 1,072 of WEIV01027539.1, read as the reverse complement.
GGCCGGGCAGTGCCCGGCTGCCCCGTCCCCAGAGCTGCCAGAGAGCGGAGCCGCTGCCCCATGGCAGCCCTGGCCGCTGCCACCTGCACTCACCGTCCCTTTGCGGCGTGGGGTGGGCCTCACCGTTCTGTCCACCATGGTGTGTGGCGCAGTGCTGGCATGCAGCAGCTTGCTCACCATCCCCTCGCAGCTCTCGGGAGTGCCGTAGCAGCAGTACAGGTCCCCCAGTCACTGTCCCCCAGGCTGCTGTCCCTGTGTTGGTGGGGTGGTGTGGGGTGTCCAGGTTGGGGGAGGGCAGTTGCCATGTTTGGACTGAAGCACATGGTGAAAAACAAAGAAATTTCCCACAGTTCGGGACCAGAAGTAGGCGAGGGTGAAGATAGACCAATGGAACACCAGGCTATGCCTTTCTGGGGTGGGAAAAGTGTGGGAAAAAAGACATACATGCATGAGTGGGGGCCCAGGGAATGCTGGGCCAGAACAGAAGGTATAAAAACAGTGAAGCCCAGACACCATTGCTCTTTTCAGCTGCGCTGAGCTGCTGGATGGACTTGCTGCTCTTGGGGACATTGACAATGCCACCTTTGACCACGTGCTGGCTAGACCAGGAACTAAGAGACTGTTTTCTGAGCACCATGAAACTCCAGTGTCAACTTGAATCCCTTCCTCATTGCAAATTCCTGTTTTTTTCTAGAAAAAAACTACCCTGCCTTTCCCTTTCTCTCTCTCTCCCTCTCTCTCTCTTCACGGCACGGGATCTGGGGTCCATCTCCCCATCTCCATCAGGGCCATGGGAGCTCCAAAACCTAGTCCTACCCCTGTGGGTCCCCAAAATCCCAAGGATGGGAGCTAGCCCCTCTTCCCATCTCCACCAGGCTTCTCGGGGTCCCCAAGCCCAGTCCTGCTCCCACAGGTTCCCAGATCCCAGGGGGGAGCCAGTTCCAGTTTGCTGTCCTGAGGCTTATCCAGCCTCTTTCTCTCTCTATCTCTAATTTTCTCTCTCTGTTCCCCGGGAGCATTTCCCCCAGGAAATAACTGTGGGAGTCCCCGTTTTCACCTACCCCCTCTTCCC
>WEIV01027538.1:61258-72397 GCA_013390005.1 Calyptomena viridis | reverse complement strand
CAATATCTAATTATTTTCAAATAGTTCCAAAAGTCAGAACTGTTAATTAATTGTTTGGTGAAGCTGCTAAAATAGTACCCTGATACATATGCACAAAGTTAATTAGAGAGAGGGAATAGGAAAGTATAAATGGTCTCATAAAGATTTTGACTTTAGCGCTAAAAAAATACGAAGTAGAAATATTAGACAAGACATTGTGGGTAAATAAACCTACCTGAGTGAAGAATTACTTATTCTCTAAAAATGGTATCTCAACACTCTCTGGAGTTTCTTTTGGATGGACTTTTCTCCAATTCTAGAACGCTGAGAAATATTAAAATTAAGACCCATTAGTTCCTCATGAACAAGGTTTCTTAGAACTGCAAATCTTTTATTCCCACTGGAGTCTAGGTTCAATTTTTCCTACAGCTGGTCATGGATGCACTTTCATATACTTTCTTCACTTCTTCCTCTCTCAAATTATCACAGCCTTCAGCCTAGCAAATAAAGATTTGTTGCAACTACATTGATGTTTGGTTTTGATCAGCTCTTACCTTTTAGTCCTAGACATGGTTAAGTTGTATTATGGGTAAATGCAGTTCCTGTCTATGGTATGGAAACTGTTGTTTTTAGGGCATTTATATAAAAATGGAATTTGTTGTATCGTTTCCCTCTCTGTTTTATGCAGCATACCTAATTTAGAAATTAAAACAATGCTTTTTTAATGTATATAACTTTATCAGGTGCTCTATACAATGTGGTTTTCAGTCTGATTTCTCAAGGCCTAATCCTCAAACTTGATTCTATAAGTATTATATAAAGGTTTAAAGTTGTGAGTTTCACTTATAGAGGATGATATTGATAGTTCTATAATACTGAGTGGTGGTATTTATGGTTGACAATGATTTTTTGACTCTGAAAAGCAATGCAATTGCTACTAAAACCAACTTTTACCTGTAGCCAGGCTCTAAGAGCTTGTGATTCAGAAAAAACTGTAGCTCATGAGCTTTCAGATCAGTTTTCAAAAAAGCAACTTACAAGAAAGTCAGAGATAAACAAAACTTTTTTTTTTCCCCCAGAGGAATTCTATAAGTATTATATATATGTTATTAATAAGTATTAATAAGTATGCCGTGAAAACATGAGCTTATGCACAACTATGAGGAGAAATATACGTTTCACAGAAGTGAAGATGGTTTGAATTATGCTGTGAAGGGAAGTTTTGCCCTAAAGCTTGGAATTCGATAAAAAACCTAAATATGTGGAAGAATTTCTCATAACAGAGCTGGTCAGTGTAAGGAGACCAAAGCTAGAATCAAGGAAAAAGCAAATGAGGGAGACAAGAAAGTCTAACTGTTGTGTCATGCTAAAAATGAGGGTTTAAATAGTTTACTCTTTTTTTTTTTTTTAAACAAATACAGACAGCACATAGAATTCTGTTTGGAGTCCTTTTTCCAATGGTCACTTTTAAAGGAAAATTTTAGAACTTCATACATTATTTTGATTTTCATTCTCTAATTTTATTTTTTGAGTATGGAAAAGCAGGTTAGTAACCTGATGCATTCTTTAGCTGTGGAAAATATGAGACTTGAAATAGTAATTATAATAAAATAAAATCCATTTGAAAAATGGATTCTGATACTTGAGATATTTGGATTATTATATTTGAGTTTATCGAAGTTAGCAACATTTACATGTTTTTATTACAACTAAATTTATTATAGTGACTATCATACTTCGACAGTTTTCAGTTTAACCTGAAAATCTTGCAAAGTGCATTAATAGGCTTATCTTAGCACAAGAGGAGTCCTGAACACAAACGTCTCAGTTCAGTTTCACGGTCATTGGAAACATAATCAGTCAGTGGATAGAAAAGCAAGTGGGAATTGCAAAAAATTGTACAAGAATACATGTTGTTTGTTCATATGCTTCAGTTCATTCAACTCTGCTCTAGTGGAGCTGTTAGGTCATTTAGAAATTCTGGTGATCTCAAGAATGCCAAGCAGCTCCAAACACCAGGCAACAAAAGGCTGGTTTAAAAAACCATGCTGGTATACACAGAGAGGCTGTAGTAATGAAGAAAAAGGTGCTAAGAAATGCTTTTACTGGATTTTGGAACCTGATAGCAAATAGATTATATAAAACCTGTAACTCCTGATCATTATCAAAGACTTTTTTTTTCTTTAAATCCTTTTTATATTCCAGAATATTTGAGATCTCCAGAGAGGAAGTGTTTTAATATCTGCCAGTGCTTTTAAATAGTGATGACAGACTGACTTTTGAAAGCAAATTAAACCAACAACCCTGAACTAAGTTCTGAGCAACTAGCAGGTTGAACTAAAGAAAAGTAAATGTACAACATGTATTTCATAAAATATTTTTGAGTTCACATCTTTCAAAGCATGTAATCCAGTTATAAGAAGCGATGAGAAGTGTTTTTATTTTAGAGATATAAAATATGAAAAAATCAACATACTACTCTCTTTAGCACAACTTAAATGTGAAAACATTTGTAGATTTTTATCTCTTAATCAAGAAAATTAAGCATAAATTATTTGAATCCTGCAAAGAACTATTCCATTAGTGGGTATTTTTCAAATTTAAGATGCTGGGAAATGATTACGAGGACAATCTCTACATGTCAAGCTTGACAAATCTGTGTTATTGCCATGGCATAGAAGAATCAGCAGCAGGTTTCCACCTTATTAATATGGGAAACCTCAGAGCTTGGCTGTCTGTCTACTCAGTCTCTGCCTGGACACACAAGAACAGTTCCCATGACAAATATACTTGGTCTTTTCTAACCAATTTCAAGAAATTTGTTCACTTTGTAGACTAAATTGACCTCAGATATATCCTTGCCACTCTACATTGTTAGATTTTTTATTTCAGTTGCTACGTATTTTCAAAAGTTGTATGAGAACACACTGTGTCTCAGACAGGTAGATGACAACCTTTAGGAAGACTTAAACTGTCTGCGTTCTTGGTCATCTAGGGATCTCTACAACTGTGTAATATGCCTGTATAGGGACATCTTATTCCTCTAAAAATTTTTGATCTGTTCTTGGGGAGATGGTTGTGGCACCAGATAGCCTTTTTTACATTTAACCTTTTGGTCTTTTTGTGTTAGGTAGGTGAGAAGAAAGTAGTGATCAAAAATTCTGAAGTTAAAACTAGACAGTCTTCTGAGATTCAGCAGGACAGAAAAACCTTTCAAAGTGAGGGTGAAGGACTGGATGATAGAAAAATTGTTTAGCAAGTCCATCTGCCTGGCCTGGCTTCCATTTGAATGCAGTTTGGTTGGAAGATTTCCTATTCTCTAATCCTAGCTGAATTTCACTTTTCTTTTTATGTCTACATAGTCTAAGTGCCAAGACCTCAATTAGGAATACTGACTCAGTATCAGGAAAGCAACAGTTTAAGCTTGGACATATCCAGTGTGAATGACAGCTAGTTAGGGACTTCTTTGGAAGTGTAAGAGAAAGTATGTTTTAATTAATCACTAGGTGAGACTGAGATAAACATCTGAGTGTGCAGTGCACTATAGAATGAAGCAGGAATTACTGTAAAACACTGCTGAATGCTAACCCAAACCTGTTTTACAGCTGAAAATCATTTATGTAATCCATTTTCTTTTCCATTTCAATAGATGAGGAATTTGTGTATGTTTATTTGCCTTGTGAAAAAATAAAAAAGATGCATAGAAGAAGGGGCTATGAATACAATAAAAAAACATTTCCTGGTCTTTCCTGTTACTGTTACTATTATCATGGATCTTATAAAGGTATTTTGACAAAGAAACCAGATAAAATTGAGAGGAGAAGGCTGAGTTTGCAGAACTGTGAATTAAAAATTTAATGTAAGCTTCAGCAGTCAAAAAATAACTACCGGTATGCAGATGTTTTTATTTCACAATATCCTTCAAGTGCTGTCACCACTCTTAACTCTGTCTCCATTGAAGAGAAGGGCATATATAAAATTTATATCTGCCATGTAATGCCAAAAGCACTTTCAGTAGTTCTGAGGAAGTACAATGTGTAATTGAATGACTTCAGAGTGCAAGCTGGTTTATATTCTATTTATTTATATTACTTCCTAAAACAAGGGATTAGAGCCCTTAAAGAAAACCATAATGTATGGCAACATACCATTAGACCAGTAAAAAGATGTAGGATTTCATGCTGGAGGATGAAGCTTTCTTTGTTTCTTTGTAACTGTCTTGCTTAACATAGCTTGGACATCATAGTGCTACAATAAATCGTGTGTTAGATTAAGTTTATAAGATATGTGTCCTCTTCAGAGATCTTTTGAGGCATAATAGAATTATTGCATTGAATTATATAATTAGTTAAAAATAGGAGATCAAGCCAAAGAGAACAAACATTGTCTACACTGCCTCATTCACACCAGTTGTCTACCTATCCTTCAAGTTTGCTTCAGAGGACTGAAAAAAACAACTAGAATTCCCTTTGCCACTTGTGTCATGGAAAAAACCTCAAAATCCCCCACCCTTTGTGGCCCATGAAAATGGTTGGCTAGAAGTATTAAGTAATTTTTAGGAGAGATAACTGCCTGAAGTTCTAGGAAATGTCTTTTTTTTACACACAAATTTTTAAGGAAATATAGCACAGAGAGTGAAGGACAATGGCTGAAGTTTCCTAGCTCCATTGCTGCTTTCTTCTAGTTTGAGATGCACTCATTCCATAGCCGATTACATCTCAGCTGAGCACTCTGGACATTGTGTAGTACTATCCTATGCTGATGAATCCTTCTAGGAGGCTTAAGAGTTGGCAGGGGCTAAGGGAAGCATCCAGGTCCATGCATCACATAGCTCAAAACTACAGGGACTTACCTGGACATACTAAGTAGTATGTCATTATAAATATCCATATACATAAGAAAAGGCAACAAGATTTTACCAATGAAATGTCGAGTAACTGAGAAATATTTTTTTGGAGGTAGAGGATGTTACTAAGCAGACATGAGTTTAACCTTCAGGGAGGTTTGAATGCTGAACACTGATTTTTCTGCAAGATAGAGTTGTCTAGTGAACAGGGTTCTTGTCTTAGACTTGGTAACACTTGATTCAGGTTTCTTCTTCCTATAGACCTTGAGACAACATTAAATAAATCCCACATGGTATATCTATTAGTATCAGAAACAGTTTTTATTAATTGTTTTATTGATAGCACAGATGGACAAAAAAAAAATTACTCTTTTCCCCTCAAACAGTAACAGTAGGAGATTTGATGGAAGTTGAGGAGCATGTATGGATCCTTGCTTAAACAATTAGTTGAGCACACAGCAGCTTCAGTTATAGAATATACATTGTTAAATTTAAGCATGAGGTTATTTGTATTCTTAAGCTAAGGTAGAAATACTTTGTTGAACTGAAGGCAGAGAAGATTAAACCATCAGTAAATTCACAGGGAATTTAACATTCACTTCAGTGCACCACAACTCTACAAAAGGTGCAGAAACGGAATTTAGAATAGACAGTGCAACAAGTAATTGAGGGATGGGGCAAACCAAATGAACTCTGAGACAATCATCTGCACGAAAATCTTTGTTTAAACTCCAGAAAAAGTTTGTGAAGGATTTGTATTTGAAAAAGTTAGTAGATAAAACACTAAGTGAAAGGAGTTTGCCAATAAAATGTCTTTGTCTTCCACAATAAAGGAAATAAATGATAGTAGCAGAAAAGTTACAATAGAAGACACCATGCATCAAGAGAGCTCTTAAAAAATACATTGTGGGGAACAATTGTGCAGTGGCAGGGGAATGAATTAGATGACAAAAAGAAAATTCACTTGAAATACCTGAAATGAGGTTTTGTTCTTATTTGCTACAAATCAAACAGTGGAAACTGTACATTTATACGAGCAAGATACAAGCATCACATAAGCAGAGCTGATGCATAGGTGCTGTAGCTAGTGACTATATTTCAAAGGTCATTGAATGATCGTTAGACATAAGTAAGACCCATTAAAAAAAGCATGCAGAAGTAACATGTATGAACAAGGAAGACAAACCTCTGTATTTCCTGGCCACATCAGTGGAATATATGGGTTTCACATGTACTTAAGAAGAAGAAATTTTTAACACCCTATGTACAAACACTGTGAGATCTTTCATAAGCAACAGCACCTTGTAAATAGATATTTGATCTTAAAAAGCAAAACTGGAGGTAGACTAGAGAATACCGGAGAAGAGACAAGTTCAGCTTTCTAACTTGGGGTGACACTTCATTCTGAAGGTGACTCCAACAGAACTGTAAGTGACCTCAGCTCTGCCAATGCCTTTATTGACAGAACAATGTCTTCCAGCACCTGAGCAGAATGAGCAGAGCTGGATGCTAGTAACAGGGTCCACAGGAGTCCTCATCTAGGCAAAGTGGTGAGTCAAGTTCAAGGTCCACCTGGGGACTACAGGAGCAGGAGATGAGAGCAAAGATGGAGCTGGAAGAAAGGCTGTAGCCCAGGGCCATCCTGAGACAGGGCCAGGAACTGGTACTCCTGGTGCACCACTCAGGTAGTGACTGATGGCTTTGGGCTGAGCTGAAATTAGAATCCTGGTCCATGGGCAGGGTGCATGGATGAGGGTTCACCCTAGGGCCAGGCAGGGCCAGTAAGGCTTTTTGGTGCCCTCAAGACTCTTGACACCTTGGATTTTTAGCAAACTGAAGATGGTGGTGACAACATGTACATGTCTACAGTGTAAACACCCACAGCTGAGCTAGCCTGAGCTAATTGCTCTCATGAAAAGAGAAACAAGCAGAACTCTTCTACTCTAAACACCTCTAACAAAGTCAAGAGGCTGATAAGTATAGACTGGTAAATAACTTACATAAAGATGAGACCTGCATGTTGCAGTGATCCAAAATTAGGTGAGGTGACCAGATTTTGGTTTTGCATACTAAGTAGCAGCACAGCATAGTGATGAGCAATAAATCCTACTCAGTACCATGAATTTAAAATAAGAGATGCATTGCCATCTTTTTCACAGTGTGAAAAAATATTATTATTATTATGCTAAGTGTTAGAAAGGACACTATGAGAATCTTTCAAAGTTGACTGGGAATTTTATGCTCATGTAATTTATTTAGCATCTATTTTTCTTTTAAATCAGGAGACGTTAAAAAAAGAGCCTTTCTACAAATATAGGCAAATAAGATAGCCATTAGAATGTGAGTTTTTGTGGATTGGTTTTGTGGTACAGATCAGCATTTTATCCATGCATAAGTGTCAGTAAAAAAAGAACTGACAAGAATGGTCAGAAAACAAAAATATTGATACGCAGGTCCTGATTTGAGTTGCACTGTTATAAATATCTTTAAAATCTAATTAAGAAATTGACACTTGCTTTACTTGTTCAATTTGCCTTTTAACACAGGACTCAAAACAGTCATATATGTTGTCTGTTGGCTATCAACTCGCTGAGAATATTTCTATTCTTTTTTACAGATGGTGGTGGGGCAGCTCTTAATGTGGAGACATAGGTGTCCCTCCACAAAATCACTTTAAAAACGTCATTAATTTTCATGAAACCTCATTCCTTGTCTTAATAGCAACATGCAGTGGCAAAGCAATCTATCATAAATATCTAAAGAAATTGCACAAAAACTTGTAGCAATAACAAGTTTCCATAGATACATAGACATATCTTTTTCTAATATTTAGCCATTTGCCTGTTATAGTTTACATCAAACTTTTTTCTTGAGATTTCCTCAAGAATTCCTCGACAGTAGAAGGCAAATGCTGAAGACCACTTTTCTGCATTTGAAGGTGATCATGAAAAGCACTGAAATGTCAGCATGATATGGATTTGCGTCAGTTCTCCACTGAAAGACTTAAATAGCGTCAAGTATCTAATCCACAATATGTAGGTCACAGGAGAAAATTCACTTTTCCTTCAATAGTAACATGAGTCTTTAGGTTACTTACAACACATTTTTGTTGAACAAGAGCAGCCCCTTTCTCCCCTCTTTTACTGTGTTTTCATACTTTTCCCATCTGTTTATTCCCTTTTCCCTTCTTATTTATGAGCTTCTAGGTTAGTGATAGTGAATCTCCTTTTGATCCTCTTAATTGGTCAAACCCTTGTGTGAATCTTTTCCTTCCACAACTAAAGTATCTGTAACAAATACTGAACCTCACGAGGGTGTTCTGGTCATTTGCCTTCTGTTTCTCAGTCTCACAAGTTCCTTCACTTCCACTGTTCTCTCTCATGAAGCCTGTTATTTTAGAAGAGTTTTTGGAGGGGTTTGTTGTTGGGGTTTTTTTCCTTTGATCTGTATAGTTTCTTTCTTTAGTCCTAGATTTCTTCTTTGATGATATCGAGAAGAAATATCTTTTTGCACTACATGAAACATCCGAGTTACTTATTACTGTTCCTTACTGAACTCTGTTACAACCTTTTCATCTACTTGATTACTGAAGATACTGTTTCCTCTGCTTCCTGACTTGCTTCATTAACATCATCTTCACTCTTTGTTTGGCCCCTTTATTTTTTCCCTCTCTCTCTCTGCTTGATCTTGCTCATTTCATGGAGACACCACAATCGAGAAAAGCCTCCAAAAATCTCAAATAATCTCCCCAAACCCTTGTTTGTGTTCAGTGTTTCTACTGCAACATCTGGAGGAAGCGGATCAGGCATCAAATGTCATTTACCTAAACTATCTCATTAAGTACTTTAATTTGCTATCTTGATCCTTATATCAGAGCAGCTGCAGTTAAATTTGGGTGACAGAGTATAGACAGATTATTTGGTAAGTGTGAAATAACATAACTGATGAAGGAGAGAAGAGCATTTCTAGCAGGAACAGACATCATGAAATGGTTTGTATAAAGCTCAAGAAAATTGACCTAATCATCTGATATGTATTCCTGCTAACAACATTTTAGGTAGGAAAGTGTTCCTCCTGACAAGCATGACAAATACTGTTACAGTATTTTCTTGCCTTTGCTCTGCTCTGTATCAGTGGCAGCAGAGTTATTGTTAGGCTCAGGCAGAGCTATTTATACCTTGGGATTTGCAGTGCTCCACTCCCTACCAGCATTCCCCTATTTACTCTGGGAGAAAGAGAGAGAGACAAATAAAGAGAAGGAAAAAAAAATTAAATGCTGTCCTTTTAAAAAAATATTTACCCTATTCCTAATCATAGTAAGAAAATAAAACCGACCTACTGTTGTAGTTGGTTAAGTTAAAATTGAGACCTTTTTTTAATTTATAGTTTTTATCTTATTTACACTTCCCTTTCCCGTGGTTTAGATGGCAAACTAAGAGGCAGAAGTGGATACAGCATGGAAGGTACAAGCCAAACCTCCTGTACACTGGCCCAATGAACCATTCCTTATTAAAACAAACAAACAAAACAAAACAAACAAAACCAACAAAACTCCACCAAAACCCAACCAACCAAACCGAACACAAGCAAAACAAAAAACAAAACACAAAAATCCCAAATTATTTTATATTAATTGAATCACAAACCTGAAGTAACTTATCACGAAAATCATGCTGACCTCTCCAAGTCCTATATAAAGAACAGTTAGAACATATTCATTTCATCTGCAGCCCCAGGAGATCCTTCTCTGTTCTTGGTTTTTGTTGGAAGGAGATTCTAGGAGGCTACAACACTTCTAAAGGATAAAGCCTGCTTTTTACTATACCATACACATGCACTTTTAAGCCGAAAATTAGAGAGAGAATCTAGGTTCTTTCCTTTTTCTATCACTTACCATCATTTGGAGAATAGCTGAAGATCTCCGCATTCATTTTGCATCCCACCAAAACAAGAAAATATTCCCATTGCTTTCCTAAAACTCTTCTTTCCAAATTCAAGTGTTACCTGCTGACTGGAGAACTTTAAGATGAAATTCAGATTTTATATAGGGGTCCAAACTGGCAGACTGATGGATTTCTCTGAAATACCATAACCTTGAACAAGTCCATGTGAAACAGAAATTTTCTTAGGAATAAATTTATATTATTTGTACCAGAGTTCCCACTGATCATCTGTAAGAGAACATCCTGAGATATGTCCTTTTGGTGTTTAGGTTTAATTCAGGATTTTGAAGAATTTTTGCATTATTTTGTCAGTATCAGCAAAATTGCAAATTTATGGTTTAACACCATTCGTAATCTTTCGCTAGTTTCAGATTCTGGCAAAGACATGCATTTTCTAACACTATGATGAAAACTATTGTCAGATATTCAATATTCTAAACTACACATGCTATAGTCTTTACACTAAAANTATACTGGACAGTATTATATATAATTTCCAAATTCTTTTTTCACTTTTAAAGTAATTTTGAACAGTTATTTCTTTGTTTTTAGATGCATTTCTTACTACTTAAATGTTGAACAGGCTAATAATTTTCAGATTAATGAATTTGAGTACTTCATTAGCATTCCATGTGTCAAGGGTTTGAGGATTTTTTGCATCCAAATTTTGAAAACTTTGTGAAGAAAATAATTTATAAAAAAACTTCTGGGGATGGTTTTGTTTTTGTTGATGCAAGCTTGTCTAAAATATTTTCAGAAGTTGCTCAAGACTTCCTTTGCATCTTTGTCCCATATTTGCCCAGGATCAGGAAAATATCTCTCTGAATCTTACAGATCTGTTCTTTTCACTCAGAATATTTGCATCCACTTTATGTAAGAGAGAAATGATTGTCCTCAATTTCTTTTCTGTTAGTAAAATGCATTTTTGAAGGGCAGAAAAAACCCGCAAAATACAAAGCACAATTCTGAATAGATTTCTTTGGATTTTGCCATCTTTGGCAAAGTGGCTATCCTTTATTACATTCTTAAGGGTATTCTTAACTGATTAACTGAAAGTGTGTTCTTAATCTTTTACTGACTCCCATGGAAAACCAGAACATGCAAATGAAGACTATTTCTTTCACAAGCAATAAAATAAGTCTTTTCTGTTTTCAAGGAGTTTTCAATATAGACCGAAAATTACCAGATTTGTTTGTTTGTTTGTTTTTGGTTGACTTTTTTATCCTCCATCTTCAGCATGCCATCAGTTGCTGCTTGGATGAACTGAAAACTACATGGACCTTTTAGCAAATAAATGTACTTCAAACAAATCTTTAGGACGTGCATGGATTATTTCCATCAATTACTATGGATGGAATTTTTTTCAGGGAA
>WEIV01027538.1:42525-61067 GCA_013390005.1 Calyptomena viridis | reverse complement strand
CATGCTATAGTCTTTACACTAAAAATATTCAGTCATTCTGATTTTTTTTGATTTTGTGTTTTGGGGTTTTTTTAATGTTTAGAACTGCCTGATACTGAGATTTTTTTTTTGTACCATATTGCTTGGAAATGTTTACTTTCCTCAACTCAATGTTTTTACAACTCCTTTGTTTTTTAGTCATTTATGCCTAACTGATTCAATTTTCAAAATGCATTTTTTTTCTGATTTTTCAAGTGTCTCTGTAGCTTTATAAAAGTAAAGAAAAACTAAAATAATTCAACTAGCTGAGACATCTGTAAGGAAGAGTAATTCACCTTTTTCTTCAACTTTTTANAAGGACGGAAAAAAACCGCAAAATACAAAGCACAATTCTGAATAGATTTCTTTGGATTTTGCCATCTTTGGCAAAGTGGCTATCCTTTATTACATTCTTAAGGGTATTCTTAACTGATTAACTGAAAGTGTGTTCTTAATCTTTTACTGACTCCCATGGAAAACCAGAACATGCAAATGAAGACTATTTCTTTCACAAGCAATAAAATAAGTCTTTTCTGTTTTCAAGGAGTTTTCAATATAGACCGAAAATTACCAGATTTGTTTGTTTGTTTGTTTTTGGTTGACTTTTTTATCCTCCATCTTCAGCATGCCATCAGTTGCTGCTTGGATGAACTGAAAACTACATGGACCTTTTAGCAAATAAATGTACTTCAAACAAATCTTTAGGACGTGTATAGATTATTTCCATCAATTACTATGGATGGAATTTTTTTCAGGGAAACGTATTCTTCCATGTTTCTATTACCTAAGACTTGCAAATAAGATGCATAACATAACACTTCCTACTTTTAGCTTCGTTTCTATACCCACAGGTTCTTCCCTTTGGGGACTTTCTTTAATACTGTAAATTACCAATCTATTCTTTTTGAAGGTGATGATGAAAAATTCAGGAAAACAATTCTTTATCAGCTGCTACAAATCAGCAGATAATCTTGACTTGAGCAGAGTTCAGTGGAAGTTTCTCATAACACAGCGCTTACTCTAGATAATGAGCTCAGTCATGAAATTTCTGTCTTCAACAGTCTGAGCATGATTTCACTGTCTTGTATTTTTCCTCCAGCAGTTATTCAGCATGATTATTAGATATTCACCAATGTGCAATCCCTTCTATTTTAGTGGATACTTCACACTGTAGGTTTCATCCTTGACGTTTTAAAATCACTGCTACTGCTGGTTTTTTTCGTGATTTTCCCTGAAATGCTGTATATTCTGCACAATTCTTTATGCAAGCCTCTTCTAGCAACAACTGATTCTCATAAACTCACATTATCTCTTTGAATATTGCTCAGTTATTCTCCATCTACAGTGGGACATAACGTGCTGGTTTTTGACTGTTGTAACAGTGTAACATCATAAGATCCCCAGACACTTAAAATAAGTATCTAAAAAAAATACAAATTTTCACTGAAGAACAATAAAGTTACAAATTTTTTAAACTCAAATGGGATATTTTTATTAGCTGTTTGAGGAATGTACATAGTCATAAGAAGTGTTGAAGAGCATGAATTGGAGCATGAGAGCTGATGATGCCTACAGAGCACACTTGAGACAGAGTACAAGTCTGTGAGTTTTTATGTTGGTATGCTACACCCAAATGGCTATCCTCAAAGGCATCTGAATTCAAGGAGAGACTAGCTCTCCAATGTATGGTGAAGAACAGACTTGTTTAACTTGGTCTGCTACAGAAATAAGAAACAAAATAATATGAACAAAGGAGATGACAGTAGCAGCAAAGACATAAATCTACTGTCAGAGATTAAATTCAGTAAAAATGAGGTCCAGGCAATAATACAGCAATAAGTTCTATTCACTTCAAGAACTGCTCATCAGAAAGCACCAGTTAGCCATCAGTGATTAAGAACAGTGCTATTATAACAGAAATGATATCCCTATCCAGAGTGTCAGTTCATCTTGAAAATATGAATATCTTACTGAAAGATGTTTGTTTAATCTGGCTGCTAAAGGTACTGTTGCCTGTATGAGCGGATAATTAGATGGATGAAAAATCATAAAACAGAAAAAGACCCTGTTAGGGAGATTGAACAGTGAGCAATTATGTTTGTAGCAGATTTGCTTGAACTAATGACAACCTACTTTAATTTGAAACTATTTAGAAGTACAATTTCTGTAGTTTTTGGTTTTTCTTAAACATGTAAAGAAAATATGTACTCTTAGAGTCATCTTATTGTACAATTCAGAGAACTGGACCATAGCAGGAAAAATGAATTCAAAGTATCAATGAAGCATTGGGACAGGACCTTTAAGAGTGCTGCAATCTTAGAGCCTGCCTGCTGTTTCTGAAGGGACCTGATATACTTGGCTGTGGGGGGAGCCCTGACAATTTTACTACTAATTTCACTGTGGAAGAGATATATAGTTATCTTTTTATATAAAGCGGGTTTACTATCCAGATGCTTTGCAGAACATAGGTATTGTTAATTACTGAGAGATTAATTTGATCTTTGTACTTAACCCTCTGACAAAATGAGGTTTTATATCAGCTGAGAGTGACTGGGAGAGAGCTCCCTCTTTTTAATGTTGCGCCTTATACAGTTCATCAGCTTTACAGATTAGAAATCTGACAGTTCTTAATGTCTCCTAGTATATTGCACTGACTGCTCCACAGCCACAGCTGCTGACAGATATGCTTTAGTTTTTATAATGCATAGGAAATAGGTGTTTAAAGTCTGTGCTGCTGTTTCTCCAGAACCACGTGAAGTTCCAGATCCTTGCAGAAACACTGCTGCAGTGCAACAGATAAACCTTCCACAGTAACAGACTTTGCTCTCCTAGAGCTCAGTGTTTTGCACTATATAATCATGACATCTATAGCTGCACAGGTGATAAATGAACATCAATTCCCCAAAATACTAGCAATGTTGTTCAGACATGATATGATGCCATGCATGCCTTGTCCCCAACACCACGTCTGATTTTGCATCATGCCATATGCTCTGTATATAGCCAAAATAAATCACGATACAATTCCCTTATTTCTTTCTTTTCCCCATTTCTTACCTATATAAGCTGCTTGCACTAACTTGCATTAATTCAGAATTCCCAACTTTATATTGCTATCTGTAAGCCCTGGTGCTGCAATGTCAAACACCAAAAAAAGGTGGCTGAAAATTTTCTTTTCAAAGTCATTCAGCAGAAATGCACCATGAAAGATAGATATGTAGTTTGACCACAAATTTCTTATGCGCATGGACTTACTGGAATTTCTTTTAGTTGACATTTTAGTAGCTATATTAATTTTTTCAGCTGTTCTTCTATCAAGGTGTTATAGTGCACTGAATCAAAATCTTAGATGCATCAAGTGTTACATGGTCTACAAAGCCACATAGTGCAATGATTAATCAAGCCCTTTGGCTTTTTATGTACTTCACTGCCCATCTTGCCAATTAAACACTTCTAAGGAGCCTGAATCAATGCTTAGTATAAAATTACACACCTTCACAGAATGTAAATTCTAAATCTAAGTAAATGAGAGGTGTATGTCTGGAAAATCTTCTGTGCATAAGTAGCAGTGTTAGATTTTATTTGTTCATTTTAATTCTGAGAAAACAACAAAATATTCCAGTGTCAAACCAACCTTTCGAAGTGTTACTGGAGGTAGATGAAGGAATGCTGTCTTGCCTTGCCTTATCTTGCTTTGCCTTCCTTTACCTTTCCCTTCCCTTTCCTCAGTAAGACTGTGCCATTGCGGCTGTCACAGCCAGACCCTTTTAAAACCTGCCATGTCCTATTGTCTGTGCCAGAAAGTCACTCTCAGCCTTTAAAGCTCCTTAGGTTCTGCTGACTTCCAAGAATCATTCAGAGGGTTCTCCTAGTCTAATGTCTATAATAGCCATCACCCATCCGACCCTGATTTAAGTGCAGACAAAGTGAACTGGAAGTCTCCAGGCTCCTGCATTGAATTGGTTCCTAAAGGTAAAATCTCTTACAATGTGAAAAATGCTGTGGGATAGAAGAAGCTGTAAAGAATCTTAAGGTCACCTACTGTCCTTTAAATTCATGCTATAGTCTAGAATTGCAGCCTGTGACTCTTTAGTCTGCTGAAACACTTCTTTCTTTAAACCTGTTTTTATTCTTTAGAAGTTCTGTGTGATGTAGTTACAGCATGGCATGTACCAGCTTATCTCTGCCCTTCCCATATTTTCTAGTGCTTTCCATAACCACTGCAGTGCACATAAATCTGTGAAAGTCTGTTACTAGATTACGAGCTTTCTTTGATCTTAAAAAAATTCTAAAAAATACCAAAAAAGAGATTTTTCTCTCAGTATTTAAAACATTGAGGTGATCCAACAAACATTTTTCACAATAGGGTGCTGAGAAATGTAGATTACTGATGACTACATTTTTCCAATGTTTGTATACTCTCAAGTGGACAGGTAATCTGACACCATAGATCTCAGCTGTTTAGTATCCTACTTTTATTAAGAATAAAATACTGTTGGTTTTTTTTACTTTAATTAATCTTTGGCCCACTTCTGAAGAACTGTATATAATCCCTTGGCTGTAGGAAGATATGCGCTTCCATGGAAGTGCCTATGTATTCCTGCCTTCCCTATCTGGTCTGTGATATTTGAGGAAACTAGAAGCCATTTTTTTGTTCACAGCTTTCTTGTTAAGTATTTTCAGATTCTCCAGTATACTCCTGTCCGAGAGTGCTTCTTGAAGGAACCAACTGATGTTTACTTATTCTTATTCCAAGAAATAACTAGGATTTTTAAACACTGAAAATACAGACTGAAGTTACACTAGGGTGAATAGTTCGGTTTCTGTACATAGAAAATTAAGCTGAGAAAGAATGACCAATCTATAAATTAAGAGCTTTGGTTCTCATTTTACAAAGCAGAATGTCACCCAAGAATTGCACTACTAAGTTATTTGTATTTGGAAAAAATCATCTAGACGCCTAAGACAGGAATTTAGCATCTATTATGCCTTTTCATGTTATCTCATTCATAAAATGAGAGACTCTGTGTCCAGGTGTTTGCAATGAAAGCATTCAGCAGAGGGCAACTTGTTAATACAACAAAGAGAGGATGATAGAAAAAGGCAGCAACAAAATTATTTTGGCTAACGAAATGAGAAGCAGACATGGCCCAGCAGTAGGTAGGTATGGTCAAGAGGCAAAGATACATTTTAATAAGCTTTGAAAAAGGTTTAATAAATATTTATGCAAATCTTTTTAGCACTGTTTATGCAAAACAAAAAGTTAGTTAATAAGAATTCTTCCAAGAGAACAAAATGGTCATAATTATTTCATAAATATGTGTAGCATGAAAATTGCTGCGTTTTGCTTATTTTTGTTTTGCTCAGTTTTGTTTTACTCTTTCAGTATACCCTTTCTGTACAGAGTGCCTGTACTGTCTTTGTACCAGAAGACTGATTTCCCATGGTGTAAATTAGAGTTTCCTAAGACTAGGGGACTTTCATTTTGTCATTTTATCACCAGCTGTTTTGCATCTATAAATTGCAGGTGAATCTGTCTGGAAAGTCTTCTTCTTCACTCCAAACTTCAGTCCTGAGGACTCCAATGGTTGCTATGATTCTCATGTTTGCTTCTGCCACGGAGGATTCGTTACACAGCATGATCCTCCACTGCTCTTCGATCTGTCCAAAGACCCTGAAGAGAAAGTCCCTCTGACTCCAGAAACTGAGAGCCGTTTCCACGAAATCCTCAGAGTCATACACTTAGCAGTAGACAACCACACCAGATCCCTGCATTCTGTTCCTAACCAGCTGTCGTGGGACAACCTTCTCTGGAAGCCATGGCTCCAGCTCTGCTGCTCATCTCTCTTTCAATCTTGCTATTGTGATTATGATTCAGGAGGGAGTCCACTGGAGATGCATTCAGAATAAACAAGCTGCAATTACCTTTCAGAATTTGAAACAGGAGAGTGTGGGTATCTGACTTGAATCCTTGCAGTACTAGTCTTCAGAAGGTTCTGTTTGTATCAGAAGAGGACCTGTCTTGAAATACATATTGCAGTAAAAGAATTTCAGTCAAGAAAGTGTGCCAAGAAAGGGAGGGCAAGACACACCTTTTCTGTCTTTCTCATACAGCATGAAGGATATGCTGCTGTCCTCATCTGCAAATGAGTAGACTGTAGACTGTGAGAATTTTCTAGAGCTTCAGGTTTTTCTTACACAGCAAAGAATTTACTTATAGTTTCTGTAAACCACAACTGCTAAATGCACACATTCCTGTCCTTTTTGCTAAGTGTTATCCACCATTAGTAAGATGTAGCACCGAGTAATTAAAAATAGAGAGATAATAGTGGAGAGGTCCATCTGTGACTGTCATTTGGTGGCTGATAGATAGGTCAAGAGCAGACTTACAACAGTATTTCTATCATCAAGCATCACAGATATGAAAAATTAACAGATTGCCAACAGCCTAACTTTGAATGTCCATAAAAATGTACACAGTTATGTAGTGGAAGACTTTATGTCCATATCAAAATGATGCTCCCCAGCATCCCCGCTGTCCTATTGCACATCAGCAACATTTGATTCAAAAGGACACCACTTCAAGTGCACCAGTTGTGTACTTAAGTGTGTACATAAGTCTCCATATATGTATATTTCCAAGCCAAATTGGTAACTCACAAATCCTTCAATCCCTGATATAGATACATCCTTATTAGTTCAATTGATAAAATAAAAGATTTGGTCCATAGTTAATACTTGAGTTCCAAATTTATGATACTACAAATATGTCTTTCACTATCTCTTTAGCATACCTATTCTTCCACTGATGAATATAATCACAAATAAATACAATTTGGTCTTCCTTTAAATATCTTTGCCATCTTTTAAGCCCTCTGAATAGGATCTGTCATTTCTGAAAATAAACTTGGGCTTGAGTACTTAAAGCCAAATATAACAGTCTCTAAGTTCTTAGCAAGGCCTTGGGAAATTTACTGTCCTCCAGGGCTAATTTCTGTATCTATTTTTATCTGCATCTTATTCAGGCACATTTTATTTCCACTCTACAGGCAGACAAACTTATTTTCTTTGGCAGATTGTAGATGAAAAGATCATATCAGCAAAATACTAAAATGATTTGATGCCTGATAATAGAAGGTGACTTGCTCCTTATCAGAAAGCAACAGTTAATTCCTACATTACAATGTATTAAAATCTGTTTGCTGCAAAAGTGATCTGTGATGATAGTGATGCAATAGCTTCAGTAAGCCAATATTAAGGTTGTGACCTATTGTGAACTATTGAAGCCTGTCCTGTAAAATATATTGTGATATACAGTGTATTTCTCTGTCCACAAAACCTAGACTTTATTTGATTTTTCTGCTGCAATTTCATTCAAAATTTCATTCTCCACAATATCCAGATGCTTGTCCTGGGAAATGTACCTTTTCCTTGAAGTCCTATTTTTGATGTTTCACCCTGTGTTCGTGTTCTTAAGTATGTCCTTTGCAAGCTCTTTGTAGGTGGCAAAGTCCTGTGTGTGCTGATAAAGTTCTTCTGTTCAGGTATTTCCCTGATAACCACTCAGAACCATTTACATTGCATCAGGAAAGCTGTCAGATGGCCATTCATATGGCATAATTCTCTCTATACTTTATTTAATCACTGAATGTACTACATAATCTTAGGAAGAAAGATGCCTGGCATTTGAATACAAGCATTCTTCTGCAGTGATAGAGGCTGCCTCTCAACATCATGGCAGGATCCATGCATCCCAAGTTTTTGCTCCTAATCATGTGACGCCAGAACCCCTTGGGGTATGACCCTGGTGACACTGTGCCTCCCCCTGCAGCAGGCAGACAGCCCAGGCTATGGCCAGGGTGCCAGAGCACCATGGCATGGAGGGATGCTCTTTCCAACTCCTGCAGCTTTGCTACAGCTTAAACAAAAACTTTTCAAGCAAGTATTCCTACTGAAGCATATGGGAAAAAATGTGGTTTATTAGCTATACAGTGCTAACTCAGACAAGGTGTTTGGTGTCATCAGATCTATTTTGTTGCCACAGTTTCTGGGGTGTGACCTTAACAGCTATCTCAGTTCATGTTTTCAAGGACATCCACATCTAATTCTTTTTATCAGGAAGATGCTGTGTTGCTATTATTTTTTTTCTTTCTGCAGTTGCAAGAATTGTTTGTTCTGTTAGGCACAACAGTTATTCTGTGCTGCCTGACTGAGGTACCAAAAATTGTAATTTTTCTATTGCTCTGACTTCTTCTTGCCTGAATATGATTTTTCTTTCATAAACTCCTTGGATTTTGGTGTCGTCTTTCTAATCTCCTTCCTTAAAACATCCACACCCCTCAAATACTTTTCCATCTTTGTCACTCAGTCCTTCTGTTTGCTTGTCATATTGTGTTGGCTATCTTGCCCTAAACAAGCAGAAAATGAAAAGCGGTCTTTGTCAAAAAATTTAACTTGTAGAGCTCCTTGCCTCTGCTAACCTCCTGCTTATTTAAGGGTTAGCAAGGATTAACTGTGCATTATTAAATTCAAACATACTCAAGACACCATGAATAGTAAAAGCTATTTCTTGTTTGTGGCAAAAGCTTTGTATTTTCCAAACCAGAATTTAGTACAACATTTAATACTTTGACCTGAGCAGTAAAATCTGAAATCCATTTTTACAATTGTTCCTTCAGGTAAGATTCTATTATGAATAGGGCAGTATTATTCATACTCTATGTTAATGCCATTTTGTTTAGTGCCTAAAATAAATCTGCCCTGTGTTGCAAATATATTATACCTTTCAGTACTGTACCTTTTGTTCTGGAGATGGCGTGTCAGAGCATGATAATTAAAGTAGTCTTGTTTATCTGCAAAATAAAATGTGAAGGACAGTATACCATTTGTGTAATGGCACTGCCTGAGCTAACAAGGAAAAGTTTTGTTTTTCTCAACAGGTTTTTACAGAATCACAGAATATGCTGAACTGGAAGGGACCCACAAGGATCATGGAGTTCAACTCCTTGCCCTTCACAGGACCATGCTCAA
Source organism: Calyptomena viridis (assembly GCA_013390005.1). Classification (NCBI taxonomy): domain Eukaryota; kingdom Metazoa; phylum Chordata; class Aves; order Passeriformes; family Eurylaimidae; genus Calyptomena; species Calyptomena viridis. The sequence continues at coordinate 52,019 of WEIV01027538.1, read as the reverse complement.
GAGTCACACCATGTGCCTGAAAGTATTGTCCAAACACTTGAACTCTGTCAGGTTTGGTGCTGTGACCACTTCTCTGGGGAACCTGTTCCAGTACCCAACCACCCTCTGCGTGAAGAAGCCTTTTCTAATATCCAACCTAAACCTCCCCTGACACAACTGCAGACCATTCCCTCAGGTCCTTTCACTGGTTACCGCAGAGAAGAGATCAGTGCCTGCCCCTCCTCTTCTGCTCACAAGGAAGTTGTAGATTGTGATGAGGTCTCCCCTCAGTCTCCTCTTCTCCAGGCTGATTTTCTTTTTTGGATGGGGTATACATGATTTATAATTTATTAACAAAGAAGACTCAAGGAGAATTTCCAGCTCTGGTACTTTGAGACTGAGATTCTGTGACTTTCAATCTATCATATAATGATCAGTATTGTAACATGGTGTCTGTTTTAGGATATGTCAATTCAAACTGGGAGTTATACTTCAGAGAGAAGCTATTCCTCTATAGTATTGTTGTACAGTATCACATCCTATTTTGTCACAGAGTCCCTGTACAGCCCAGTGCAAGTCATTTAACTCTGTTTTTCAGTTTCTCCATTGCACCTAAGGAAGGATAACAGTATTTCTGTAACTGTTGGGAATACTAAAAGAACAAAAAAGGCTGAAAGTGGTAAGCTGGTAAAGGTGCACTTTGTAGTCAATAAGGCACCTTTTCTATAGAAGGTACAATTTAAGAGCTGGAAAACTATGGTGTAGAAGATCCCCTTGTATGAGGAGGTATACAATATCCTTAACTTGAGGTTTGCAGATGGGTTCTGTGTGTTCTGTTTAGTACATATGCCATCAGGTTCTGGAAGAGAGAGAATAGGCACCTAAAACAGGTACACACTGGGGATTCAGAGTAAGTTATGTGTCACATTTTTCTAGTTATATTTATTCTCCTTTTTAGCAGTAACAGGAGGCTATCTGGAATAATAAATAACATTTCCCCTTCAGGGACTGGATGTCACATGTTCTTGGCTCTTAAAAACAGAGGTGTCCTGACTTGCTTCAAATTACTTCCAGAAAAATAAAAAAAAAAAAAAAAAGAAAAAGGGAAATAGGAGCCTTTGGAGATAGGTGTCATCACACTGAAATCCAACTGAAAATTTGCAGAGAAGTAAGTGAATATGGTTTGTATTCTTCACAGCTCAGTGAGAATCATCATTTGCCAACAATAGTTTATTTCACATTGCAGCAATGTGAGATTTGAGTGTTCAGATATGTGGACAATGTAAAAGATTTCACATGAGATATCATCCAATAGATGAACAAATGAAAAAAAGAAACAGAGTGCAAGCATAGCTACAAAAATGCTGTGTTCCAATAGGGTACATTGGTTTAATATATGTTTTTGATTTATATTAGGACATAATAGTTCTGTGCTTACGACAGACCTTTTCATCCTCTCTGTCATTTCCCTTTCCTCTGGCATTTCTTGTGCAGTGTCTAAAATATGCTCTGAGGAGCAAGAAGCATTCACCCTGCCTGAGTACATTACAAGTGTAGCCAGTCATGTGGGCAGGAGGAAATGCAGAGTAGGCAAAACTCTGCACTGGGAACCACCAGGAAGCAAATGGTATCTGGGAGTTATCTCCAGCTTCGAGACAGAGGCTTACGAATTGCTGGTTCCTCTGGATCTGTCAGAGACTGCAGGTGACCAGGAGGAACAAGGTTGCCTCTGCAGGTGGTGTGTTCTGTGGCGGTATCCTTCAGTGTCAGGCTGTCAGGTGGAAATTAGTTGGGAGCCCACACCTCTGAATAAATACACCAAGCAGGCTGCTTCATACAGGAGGTGAGAGATCTGAGTCTGATGCTCTGGGTTTAAGACAGCAGCAGTCTCACATTTTGTCCTCTGGAAAAACCAGAAGACCTGAGCCAGGCTCTAGGGACTTCCAGTTTACAGGCTGCTAGAACTGCAAATAATTCAGAGTCCTGGAAACATCCTGACAGATGATATGGCTTTTCCAAAACATTTTGCTGTTCTTAGTAGCTTTTCTTTACATCAAAAAGAATAATAACCTGCCTAAAACTTCACCTGTACAGAAAACAAAGGATATTGCAAATTTTTCTTAAGACTCCCCACAATAGCTTTATACCTCCAAGTTCAGTGCTGAGAACAATGAACTTGTGCCAACAAAGGTGCAGCAACTGAGGGTTTCTTATGCATATGGAAAGATACTGAATTCCAGATTCCCACTGTAGCTTGTGCTATTCTGGTTATTAAGATAAAGACTGGCTTGATTATCCACAGATTTCTAATTGTACTGTCAAAGTTATGAAACATTGCAGAACTTGAGGGATGTGGATTATAGACTTTGCAATGCTCATGCAGCATTTCCTGGACATCTAAAAAATATTTCTATTAAAGAATAGATCATGCTATGTTTCTTATGTAGATCAATATTATTCTTATCTATAAAACAATGGTGTTGCAGGTGCTTTCCTTGGAAAATAAAGCTATGTTTGAAGACAACAGATTCAGAATTTGTGGTCAATTCAGTTATAAAAAAACCCTCCAATGTTATTTATTCTACAGTTATCCAATAATAAAGCCTTTTTATGCAGATCATATTTTATTGTACCTGATTTATGTGAAAAATACTGTGAAGTAGTTTAAATTATAAGGCAGAGCTCTTCATTGTGACACTTATTTTAAGATATTTTGATATTTTGTTGCTTTGGGTGGCAATATTTATTACAAAAGATTAGATACAAAGCATCTCAAAAGCCCTATGGACTGAAGTTGGGCTGCAAGAGAATAACTTTGCTTTAATATCATCTTCATTGCTCATAAATGAAAAACTAAGTTAGAAAGAAAAACCCTCCAACTTTAAGAATAGTTGCCTGTGCTGCTAGTGATAAAAAGAATACTAGAATTTTGCACCATGTGTGAGAATTTATTTCATTTTTTCCTTATTGTTATCTTTTATGTTATAACTCCTCCTGCCAAACAGGCAAAATATTCAGGTTTAGGAAAATGCACTGATTGGTTTGTAATTGTTGACCTCGCATTGTTTTATGTAATGCATTGGGAAGTAACGGATTAATGTCACTGTCCTGATAACTGTTTCAGTGACATGTCATAACTCACCAAGCTTTTAAAAAGCATATTATTCTGCCAAAGCAGCTGCTTCATACTCCATCCTTCTCCTCTATGATACTTACAAAAAATAAAGGGAAATTCTCTCTAAGACTTATACTACTGAATCCCAACCCTCTTTGATCATCTTTCAACAAAATTCAGTCATGAGAGATGCCAAGCCTAACAGCTAGACATTCTAGCCCATATGGATTAATGACAATGATGGAAGACTTGCTAGAGCTCAAGCAGCTGTATTAATGTATACTAAATGAATGCTGCAGACATTTAGTTTTGCCCATCAGTTTTTAAGCATACAGTATCAGACTATGTAGAGAATCACCGTATATTAAACTTGTGCTTGGTTTCAGCTATTACCTGTGGTCTTCCTTTTGCTTTTCAGACTCCTTTTAGGGAATGTAGGTTGGCCTAAGCCAAGGCTTACCTAAGATTGTTTTATGAAAATATAAACCTTTCCTTTACATGAAAGGTTGTTACACCAGAAGATAAATCAAGGTTATTGTCAGTTGAGATCCAGACTCTGGCCTTCAGAGATTAAAGCTAGGGTCCAGATCTTCGTGAATAATCACCTTGATCTAACAGCATTGAAACCTCTTTTCATGCGAAGAAGCAGTTTGCATCCATAAAACTGTTTTAAGTAAACCCATAGAAAGACAACAATATTGTAGGAGCCTCTTGGGGAATTGTGTCTGATTAAGCCAAAGTCCCTCTTATGTCTTGAAAGCAATGCAAACTGGAGCAGAATTTTTGCTATTCATTGAAATGTTTCTACCAGTAAACCTCTGCCAATTAGGGACTTGCAAGGCATGAAGTCTCTAACAGAAGCTATTGCTTAAACTAATTGATTGTCAGGGTACTGAGCCTTCAGCTTTCCTGAAGTGACCGTGTATAGTTACTCTAGATTGACAAAGCCAAAGGAATACATAGTCAGGAAAAAGGCAGAATAAGGAAAGCTTTTAGGGAATACACAATATATTTGCAAACTGGGGCTTTGAGCATACTTTCCATCTTCTGTCACTGGCTATGGGCCTCAGCCAAAATCTCATTCCATACTGTCAGGCTCTGCTCTGCTAAGGGAGAAGATACAGAGTTGGTGGATCAAACTGACATTGGCAACACCACACAGTGCCTAATTTAAGATTTATTTGGTTTCATGAAAGGCTGTAATGCGAAAGACTGTAAAGTTCATCAGAGCATACAGGTACAAGTCAGTTTAGAGGAGGCAAGAATGTTATCAGGGGTTTGAGAGAACAAATCAAGATCTAGGAAAGTGTATGATCATTTTGGGAATTAAAAAAAACCTCTTCATCTTCTGATTGAAACTGTGTCACCGTGTAGTAAACAATTCTAAATCCAGAGAACTAAGAAGAGGGTAATATTCCCTAGCAGTAAGGACAGTCACCTGGGCTGTGGTGACAGGTTTGCTTTGAACCTTCAAGACTGATTAAGTATCTTTAATCACATGAGGTACACAGATTGCCTCTGGAGCAGAGAGGGACATACCTTATGGCTGTGAAGTCACTTTCTGTCGCTGTTACTCGCTACCTGACCCAGTGAGTCTAGGAGTCATAGCTATGGAGTGGCAGAGTTTGTACAGAAAGGGCAGAAAGTGCAGTATACTTCTCCTTGCCCATCCTCTTTTCACACCCAACCAGCCGCTTAGGGATGTTTTGTTTTAACTGCATGTCCCATCTAGGAAAATGTCAAGGAGGCAAGGCTTGAAAGAATTGTCTATCTTCTTTGATCCCAGGCTTCGAAAGAATACTGTACCTGTGCAGAAAGAACCTCATTCTTGCACTGTCAGTAGTGCTCTGAAAGTAGGATCAAAGTCCTTAAGTGTCATAGGAAGGATGTATTCTCTGGGTACAGAAGAATTTATAAATCACTGTAGGTAGATTTGTAGTTCTAGGTCTGAGAGTTACTTTAAGTTAAATGATGAAGATCTCTATAACTGAGTTTGCCTCCATTTCTATCTAGGGCAGAGTAAAACAAGATGTGTGTAGCCTAGCTGGTATGGCTGTGTGAAGATTTTGTTAGTTGTGCCTAATAATGTTGTCTTTTTTTTTCCTTTTTCATAGATAAAAGAAGAAAAAAGACACAAGGTACAGTTTAAACAATATAAAATCTCAAAATATCTGTTTTTAGGGAGAGAAATCCTACTTCTTTCTCCTAGAATCTTTAAAATCTTTTTTAAATAGTGAGGCATGTATGAAATTTAAATGCTTTAAACAGTACACAAATGGAGATTTTCATAGTCATAGTTTTGTGATTAAATAACTAATTTTCACTTAAAGCACTTTTTTAAAGGGTGAACTTTGTTTGCCTGTTTGTTTCCTTGGGGGTTTTTGGACTGACCTTCAGTTCTTCTGGTCTCTACCATGCTCTGCAAGTAAGTGAGGAAATAACTTATTGGAAGCGTTTAAAAGAAGTGTCATCATTACAGAGGTCAAGCAATTTGTTTTTAAGGTTGTATTAATAATTGTTTTATGTCACATTTTAATTATGTTACTATGATGAGATATTTCAATTAGAATAGAATTTTGTCAATAGGAAAATGAAGATCTTTTCCAATTTACATTTTTCTTTTAACATCAATTAGGATTGTATTGAAAGGACTTAACTCAAAGAATACCACTGAACTTCTGGGAAAAAAAGTCATGACATTCAATATACAGTTTTCAATCTCTTCTATAGTAAATGTTTGTGTGGAAAAATTTGCTCTGTTATATGCATATGATACATTTTGCACCTTCTTATATCTTCAAAAGTATTTTGTAGTTGAGCAAACATATAAACTACTCTGAATTATGTGTGAAAAAATATTTTAGGGCTCTATCGGCTAAGCATATTTTTCATTTTTTTCTTAAATTAAAAATATTTATGCTGCATTATATTAGGTATGAAACTAGTTGCAGCACCTTAATGGATTTTATTTCTTAATATTCTGTATTATTGCATGACTAAGCACATATCTAGTATGAACACAAGCAGAAAGATCCTAGTTCAGCAGGGCATTTAAACAGGCTTGCAGTTTAGCTGTCTTCAACATTCCACTGTGTTCAGGAACTTTGCTGAGTAAGACCCTTCACCAAGAGAAGATACACAGATTAAGTCATGTATAATATTTTACTTTTACTATCAGTGTCTTTAATTTATTGTAAACAAAAAATATTTTGTGTGTTTTAAATGCCAGGTGTTTCCAATCTTTCCCATTCCATAATTTTAGGCTGTGTCCATCAGATATTTGTAAGCTTGCCTCTAGGCTTGCTTTTTGTTGAAAATGCAATGCAAGTTAATATTTTTTTCTGAGCTCAACAGCCAATTACTTCTGTTACTAGGATACTGTTTACCATAAAGATCATGATGTAGAATGAACTGGCTAAAAAAGATGATAAACAACTAACAGAACAATTAAGGGGGGGAGGGGGGAAATAAATCCAAAGGCATTGATGGTCAGCTATTCTCCAGCTATAAAATGTACCTTTTTATGTGAGTCACAAGAAGCAACACCGAATCTGTTAGATTCCATTGTTGAAATGGACAGATGAAAAAAATAGTTAAGTGACACATGAAAGAAACATTTTTCACATGGAGTTAGAAATGAGCTAAGCTCAACATTAACTACCATCACGTTGGCTTATGGCTCCACAGAAATGAAATGCTGTTGGCAGGACAGAAAATAAACTAAAATCTAGGAAAACTACATTCAAGCAAGAAGTATATGAATTTGTCAAGTAACCACAGAAAGACATTAAAAAAAAAAAGTACACCAGCTCCATTTATGCTTGGATGGGAAAATATGTTTGACAACAAGTGGCAGTCTGGTGAAGTTTCTGCTGACCAGAAAATGGGGGAACATAACGCAACCTCTATTTCTAAAAAGTATAAAAAGTAAGACAGGCCAGTCAGTCTCTTTTGTGCCTGGAAAGATCATGGAGTAGAACCTCCTGGAAACTATGCTAGGCACATGGAAAATAAGGAGGTGATTGCTACAGCTGACATGTCTTCACTAAGGGCAAATTGTGTCTAGCAAGTTTGGTGGCCTTCTAGGATGGGGTTACATCATTGGCGGTTGAGGAAGTAGTGATTGATGTCATCTACCTGGACTTGTGCGAAGCATTTGACACTGTCCCACACAACATCCTTCTCTCCAGATTAGAAAGATGTCGATTTGATAGGTGGATCACTCAGTGGACAAGGAATTGGTTGAATGGTTGTGGTCAATGGCTCAATGTCATGAGAGGCATTCCTCGGGGGTTGGTGTTAGGACCAGAGCTGTATGACATCTTTGTCAACAACATAGATAATGAGATCGAGTGCAGCCTCAGCAAATTTGTCAATAACAGCAAGCTGTCTGGTGGGGTCAGCATGCTGGAGGGAAGGAATGCCATCCAGAGTGACCTGGACAGAACTGAAAGGTGAAAACCTTTTGAAGTCCAAAAAGGCCAAGTGCAAGGTCCTGCATGTGAGTTGGGGCAATCCCAAGCACAAATACAGGCTATCGGGGTAGAAAATGGATTGAAAACAGCCCTGAGGAGAGAGACCTGGGGATGTTGGTTGACAAGAAACTCAGCATGACACATCAATGTGTGCTTGCAGCACAGAAAGCCAGCTGTGTCCTGGGCTGCATCAAAAGCAGCATGGCCAGCAGGTCAAGGGAGGCAATTCTCCCCCACTACTGTTCTCTGATGAGACTTCATCTGGAGTACTGAGCCCAGCTCTGAGGCCCCCAACATAAGAAGGACATGGACCTGTTTGACCGAGTCCCACAGAGGAGGGACATGATGATGATCACAGGGCAAGAGCACCTCTCCTACGAAGACAGAGACAGAGACAGAGACAGAGACAGAGACAGAGACAGAGACAGAGACAGAGACAGAGACAGAGACAGTTGGGGCTTTTGAGCCTGGAGAAGGCTCCATGCAGAATTTTTGGCAGCTTTCCAGTACCTAAAGAGAGCTGGAGAGGGACTTTTTACTAGGGCATGTAACGATAGGAAAAGGGGTAATGACTTTCAACTGAAGGACAGCAGGTTTAGATTAGATACTACAATTCTGTACTGTGAGGGTGCTGAAAGACTGGAGCAGGTTGCCCAGAGAAGGTGTTGGTGCTCCAGCCCTGCAAGTATTCGAGGCCAGGTTTAGTGGAAAGTGTCCCAGGGCAGGAGGGTTGGAACCAAATGATCTTTAAGGTCCCTTCTGACCCAAACCTTTTCTGATTCTATGGACAGATCTGTTTGAATGAGATCCCTATGAAACCTTATAATGGAGTGCACAGTGGAAGGAGTCCCTCTAAATGCCTACTTTTCAAATATATATATTTAATATAAAAATGTAGACGACTTTGAAAGTTTCCAGACATAGGTCATATTTGTATTAATTGTAAACAATGAAATTAAACATATAAATTTCCCCTCCAGATGTCATGAAAGATAAATTCTCAGAGCTAACTTTAGAGGAAGAAGCAATCCAGAAGTAGTAGGTTTGATGTTGTTTGAGATCTGGAACAAGGGATATCCTCCAGCATTGCCAACAGCATTTACGGTAAATCTATTCTTATTCTCTGAATAAAATGAAATAAGTATTTATGTGTAATTTCACTAGACTGTTTTGGTCAATGTTACAATACACCAAATTTTTAGAAGATAAAGTAAATGTTGGAGCAGGTGGGACATATTAATTTAGGAAACATCATGGCTGCCTGTAGCTGTGAAAAAATTATTCTTTACTTCACCTACTTTCAAAATACGTTATGTTTGGATAAGTATCTTTTTTTTGCTGCTGTTTTTTTGAATGAAAGGCATTAAGAGGTACCAACTCTGATTTGTTGGAATAAATGCTATGATCCCAGACTGAAAATGTAATATATATACATGTTTCTATTTCTGTTTAAACCACATTTGTGTTTAAGGACATGTAAGTTTGTTTTGGTATGAGTCACTAAGACAAAATTCTGCATTCCCACTTCTCTCCCTCACTGTAACCCTGCTCTTTACCTACTCGAGATCCTAAATACTGTCAAATAACATGTCAAATATAATGCCAAATAAAATATTAAGACTACTAATTGCTACTACTACTAAATGAAACTCTAAAGCCTCTTAAAATGTAGCTTCCAAAGAAATAGAGAATAACATCACTTAGCAGCATAAATTAATCCTTGTTCAGTTTTGTGCGTACGAGGTTAAACTGCAAACCAGCAGCCGAGTAAGCTCATTAAAAAAGGCTCATTCTATCCACATTAGTTGCACAAAAAGCTGAAGTGCAGCCATATCCAAAACTGAAGTAATTTGACATTAACAAAATATCTGACTCAGACCTATTGCACTGTTTTATTGTCTTTTTTTCCTCCTTTTCTTTTCTTT